>VYXH01005648.1:866-23661 GCA_013397275.1 Burhinus bistriatus | reverse complement strand
CCTAATGGTTCTTAACTTTTCTATCTCCTCCCTCTACAAATGTTACCTACAAATTTCTACAAAATTCACCTACAAATGTCCTTCTTAGGCTTCGAGCATTCAACTTCACATGCCCTCTTCCCTGGAAAGTGTCCTCACCACTGGGAGAAGCTTAGGTGCCGGGGTGCTTTTCTGTCAGTCTTATGTGTGAAATCACGTATTACACGTGAAATAATAATGGAATCATAGAATTGTTTAGGTTGGAAAAGGCCTTTAAGATCATCCAGTCCAACCACTGACACTACTCTACCAGGTCTGCCACTAAACCACGTCTTTAAGCACCACATCTACATGACATTTAAACACTTCTAGGGATGGTGACTCAACCACCTCCCTGGGCAGCCTGCTCCAATGTTTGATAGCTCTTTCAGTGAAAAATTTTTTCCTAATGTCCAGCCTAAACCTCCCCTGGCGCAACTTGAACCCGTTTCCTCTTGTCCTATCGCTGGTTACTTGGGAGAAGAGACCAGCTCCCATCTCACTACAACCTCCTTTCAGGTAGTTGTAGAGAGCTAGAAGGTCTCCCCTCAACCTTCTCTTCTCCAGACTAAACAATCCCAATTCCCTCAGCTGCTCCTCAAAGACATATTCTCCAGAAAAAGCAGTGCAGGGGCCTTGGGGAAAGGTTTTCTCTTCTTCCTGTTGTTTTATTCTTTCCAGGCTTTCTTAATAAGTAGTGTGATCATCACTGACATTTGAAAAATTATGTGTTATACAGTGTAATGGAACCTCTCTTTATTGCCAAGACATCGTGCCTTTTTAAATTTTTTTTGTATTTACACAAGCATGCACTATAAACACAAATGTACATTGCTGTACTACTCTTCCATTTCTCTGTCATGAAGACAGTACAGCTATTTAATAGTTTAATTTGTAATGATAGTCTAAATAAAAAGTTTTCATCTAAAAGTGAATGATTTTTTAAAATTAACTGCATAAAGTTCTACGCCGAATGAAGGCATAAAACGATATTCATTGTTTTCAAGTATCTAGTAAGAATAACATACTATTATATTTTTAAATGCCCAACTTTAAATTTTTATAGGTGGCTGACATTGCAAAAATTGCGCATGTCCACATGTGATGCTACATGATCCTGGGAGGACTGGTACAAAGATAAAATGGAGGGATTTAAGAAAAATTTAGTGGTGAAAGGATAGTGAAATTGGGGCGGGTGGTTACTGTGAGCTAAAAGGCTTCTGTTTAAAGATTGTCTGTTACTGTTAAGATACACACCTTATTTGGCTCTGTTGAAGTCAGTCGACACTGTCTCTAAAGAAATGTTCTGCAGGTTTTAACATTTCCTTAATTGTGGTGACAGGACTAAGAATAAATATTGTGCTATCTTTGTGGCAATGCTACTGTTAAAGATGAGCAGCCGAGCTGGGGGAAGGCAACATTTTGATACATAAACTAAAATACGTGTTTGGTGGTTTAGCTTGCCAGCAGTAGCTGTCTGCAACCAATCCCTACTGTCAACCTCTTCCATTTCTGGTGAATAAAAATTATTTTAACACTTAACACTAATTCTCAAGACATCTAGGATTCTCTGATTTTTAAATCTGGCAGCGTACATGCCCTTTTTCGAGTGGCGGTGGGGGAAGTCGAACTTAACTGTCACACCGAGGGTAACTCAGCATCGAGGCAGAAAAAACACCAAGCACCACCTTCACCCGACAGCAGTGCCCTGCTGCCTCAGCTGAGCTGCAGGATGCACCAGATGTGACCTGTTCGCTCTCCCCTCCACGTGCCCCCTGGGCCAAGGCCACTGCCTGTTCCTCCACTGCTCGCCGGTCCTGAGCAGCCGCTGCCAATTCTTGTGTGCAGTCCCATAAGACCGTCATGCTGGGGAGCAGCCCTGTCATCCGAACCAACCTGAGATGAAATCTGCAGGGCTGGCAGTCGCAGAAAGGCTAGGGCAGTGTTGCCCATCACCGTGACTTTCCCTCAGTCCTCCTTTGCTGTGACGGTGCATTTTCTTATCTATATGCAATAGAAAGGGATTTTGAGACCCAGACCTCCTGCATTAATTTAGGTCTTTGTTGATGCTGGGTTTGTGCTCTTGTAATTCATTAACCTTAGATTGACATCTTGAAATCACCTGGATGCTGAGGATGCACAGAATTAATATGGTTTTCTTGCAATATAAGCACATAATGTAGTTTGACCTCCATTTAGTGCACATGAAGTGTCTGGAATATATACTGATACTAATTGTAGTGACTGTACTACTCATGGCAAAAATGTCTGGATTACAGTATCTCATAAATCACCATAGTAACCAGGGTGTGTGCTCCCAAAGGAAGAAAAGCAGTCTTAGCTGTCTGGTAGTAACAAACCTAAAAACTCGATTTATTTCACTTGTAGGCCTAAAGAACAGCCTACACAGACTAGATGAAAATGTGTTATGCAGTGGGTACTAGATGGCTTCCTGTTATGATTTCGGCAAGGTTGTGGATGTATTGTGAGAAAACACTAGGATATGACTGCATACAGGGGCAAGAGATTTGTCCCATTGTTTAAGATGATGGATGTGTGATGCTTAACTTCCTTTCTTTCAACTTTCAAGTGGAAATGAGCCTCCTGATCTGCACTTTTCTGCTTGTGGAGTTATCTCAGACTTTTGTTTAGTAACGGTGGATGACCTTGTTTCAGAATAGTATTAGCATTGTTCCCATTTAAGTCAAGTAAGATGATAAAAAGGATAAAGGCATTATTATGTTGAACTAATTTTCCACAAGAAGAGATTTGTTGTTCCATTTTAGGTAAGGCAGCAATTCAACTTTCCAGGGAGGAAAAGCCCTAGGAGTCTCTGTGAAAGGGTTTTATTTCCATTTACTGTCAAATCTTCTAGTGCTGCCTGATGTCGTTCATACTGAATGCAGACGTACTACTTTGCAAGTGGGATGATACTACGTCAGTTGTTCTTGGGAGAATAGTGTAAAGTTTTTAGCTTTATTATGTTTTAGTTTTATTACTAGGTGCTGGTTTTAGCTCCTTAGAGTGATATTCGTTTAGGCTTCTGGGTTTGCCCCAGGAAGTCCTGGTCCGTGGCCATCCCAGTAAGAAAAGTGCTCAGATACATTGTGTGTAAGATATTACTCACAATGCTAGCTATTAGAGCTAACAGAGTAAGGAGAGAAAAGCATAGATAGTCTTACATCGCTTCAGGCGCCGGGAGCCCCAGGCATCAAACAGGACTCTCATCCAAGCGCAAGACACCTTGCAGACCCTGTTTATGGCAGAGAGTCACCCCTGCCAGTCATTCAAGCTGTTGCACGATTTCCTAGCAAGAAAGCGACTCTATTCATCATTTCTACTGTCAAAAAGGAAAGACATTCTCCAGAGAGCTTCTTGTTGCACTGTTAAAGACAAGGCTTTCTCACCAGTGCTGAGCGGGAGCTGCCCAGAGGCTCCTCCGGCACCATGCATAGGCTGCAGCGGAGGAAGGTGTGTGGCACAGCATGGCACAGCGCGGCACGGCACAGCCTGAAGGCCAGGCTGGGCTCGCCACACCTGCCCAGGCTAGCTGCAGTGTGGGTCACTGGCTCCTAAATGTACAGTGGTCTCCTGCTCAGCATCACTACAGCCTGTGTTTGCCAGAAACTTGCCACTTTCCACAAGCAAAACTTTAAGTCATTTATAATACTTCAGCACAGCAGTGGTGGACAGGATGGACCGAGATGAACAGACAGAATGGACTTTTTAAAATGTCAAAACTTCATTACAACGGTTTCTTCCACCACCTCCTGCCATTTTACTGTCATTACCTTTTGCTATTTTTTCTAGTCCTCCCTTTCTGCTCTCTTTTCTTTTGTCATCCTGCCTGTTTTCCGGGGTTTTTCCCCACTTTTCTAGTTCCAATCCTGTTCCACATTATTTTCTTGTTCTATTTTTCTCAGTATAACAAAATATATTCTTCAGCTCAGTGCTTTTCAGTGCATTGCCCCGTGATTTTTGTGATACAGGTTCTTTGGAGAAGGTGGTCTGTCTTCCTATTTATTTACATAGTACTTGCCACAGTAGGGCATTTGGATAAAGTTACAATGAAATCAATAACCTTGTGATACTTTCCTGCCTTTCATTTCCTCTGGACAAGTTAATATTTAACTCTAGTAAAAGCCATACTGTGGCTAATATTTTTTTCTTTTTTCTTTTTTTTCTTCTTTTTTCCCCACAGTCTGTGTCCACTGAGTATGTGTCCAGTGCCAGGACTCCAGAAAAAGTTAATGGATCCATGCCATTTTCTTTTCTATACTACTGCATTTCCAAGATTTACATGGCTTCCCTAGCCACTTCACTTCTTCACATCTGACACTGAAAGCTCTGTTCCTTCTTAACATCTCCCTACTATGTGAAAAAAGGAAGTGCTTGTGCTAAGCAGAGTCTCATCACTGGTTCTGCTTTCCACAGCTCATTTTTAAGACTTTTTTCTTTTCCCTCTAAGTTAATGTAGACAGTTTCAATTTGCCTAAAAGTCACTGTGCTAAACCTCTGCTAATGTTCTTTGTCTAACAAAAAATGTACTGCGTGAACCCTCTTATAATGCACTGTAGAGCACTGAAATTGCATCACGGAGCGTCAAAGCTACCCAGCCGCTGGACTCCATATGGCAGGAATGTGATCAAATTGGGGCTGAGCCGCTCTGATGCCAGGATTTGCATGTTGAACTGCAGCACTGGAACTGATTCAGTGAGAAAAAAATGCCAATAGCCTCTTGAAATATACTTAAATATTATTTGACAGTATTTTATCCAACAGCCTAATCCTTTTCTGCAGATTGCCACTTAATGCTCAGGCTGACATTTTATTCTACCTGTCATTTTTTTAATAAAGGCAGAGAATTTTCTATCTGGTAAAAGACAAGATATTTAAAAGGTAGGGTAGTGAGGATTTTTTTTTCCAAGCTTAGGTTCATTTGCATAAGAATTTTGAGGTTGATAAACTTTTCTTTCTGAAACTATGCAGATTCCAGGCTACTGTAACGTGTATTGCTTTGTTGTGTTTTCCTCACTTCTCCTGCATGGCATTTTTCAGATGTCAGTTCTTGAGACTTACCCTGAGTCTAAGCCACCCTCCCAGTCTGCTGGTTTGCCTCTGATACTGATTGGTTTGTGCCATAACCTCAGAGGAAGACACAAGAAACCTGACGTCAGACAAACAGAGTGGTACTTCCTCCTTTGGAGTTACGAAGTGTGAATAGCATGCAATATACGCACAGACATCTGCAAACGTCAGTGAATATGTACGCATTGTGCCACATTTACAGACAGAATTTAAAATGTTTTTCCAGAGGGATGTTGGAAGTATTTACCTGATTCCCTGTTCTGGGCTTAAGTGCCAGGGTCCGTAGAAAGCGTGAACAACTGGCACAGGGAGTTATCAATCAGCTGCATGGTGCTGGCCAAAGCAATAGTATGGAGAAGGGTTTGTCTTTAAACCACTTGTTTCTATAGAGCTGGTGACTTCTTTAGAGAAGAGACAAAATTCCTATGTAGACAGAGACATGTCTTCCCTATTCTTTTAACAAACAGAGGGTGTGCTGCTTTTCTAAGACAGAACAGCAGTACATGTTTGTGCAGACTTAAAAACGAACTGGATGCTGAACTATGCCTCATGGTCCAGGTCTTGTGGAAGGAGACATAGAGATTCACATATTTAGGTAAAGCATGAAAGACCAAAGATAAGAATATGATGGAAAGAAGTTGCCTCTAACTTCAGGTGCAGTGGGGCAGGGATGTAAATTTTGGACATAACTGTCCATGTTCCCACATTAGGTGCTTTCAATTCTTTTTGAAAACTGGCCAAGGCTAGCAGCTTGAAATACGAATTGTATCATAGTCATTTACTGCAGTTTAGGCAATACCAAATATGGGAGTGGAAATTGGAGCCAGTGCTGTTAATGTAAAAAACCCATTTCATGGTCACTTTTTGTTGCTTGTATTTTTCCTTCCATTACCTTTGCCAACAAATGACACAGAGCACTCAGCAGAATGTGAAATCATTTTGGTGGAATTATTTTTCCTCCTTTTTTCCAGCAATTAAAGAGAGTAGCACTTAACAAACATTAACCAAATACTGCCTTCTGCCAAAAATCATTTATGCTACTATAACCCCAATGCCTATATATAAAGAATCATACTTCTGTTGGTATATTCTGATATACCAATTCTAAGAGAAGCTTTTCCATGGGATTGTTAGACTACATATTAGGTACCAAGTTCCCGTCAAAGGCCTGCATAATGTGGTTTCTCAGTCTAAACTGCTCTAAATACCTGCTTCCATCCAAAGAGATGAGAAGCTACACAAAGACACATGCATCTAGCCTTTTTTACAGCGGTTTTTAAAAGTAACATATAAGTCCAGACATACAGACCTTCCTAGGCAAGAGGGAGCACACATGAAAATAATCACACAAAACAGATTTGCTTCCTACAGTTCATCATTATAGCTACCTGTACAAAAATTTTTAAATGGCCAAAACCCCAAATGTCTTCTTAGAGAAGCACATAGGTGAAGATTGGCCTGATTGGGCTGACTCCTGTTTGTGTCCAAAGAGGGAATTGTGCAAACGCAGACTCGTTTTCCTTCTGACTGCACTCCACAAAAAAGTGGGGAACCATCTCCAACCATCCCACAGTTGTATCACACAAATGGATTAGTTTGTGATTTCATTTGAGGATGTGAGCAGAGCCAAATGGTGGTCACAACAGTACTGGAAAGTGCTAAGTGTCTTCACTGTTTCCCAGCTTCTTTTTTTTTTTTTTTTGAATCACTATTCCCAGCTTCATCTGGACTAATTGATCCTCTGAAATACAACTGCCAGTAATAGGCAGATATGTCTACATCACACGTAGTAATCAGCCTGCCCACCTAAGAGTGTAATTCTGTCATTAATGTAAGCAACCATTTGAACAAATTTAACCCCAGACAGATGTGGCAGTATTCTTGTGAAAAGAATACTAAGTTGAAAAAAAAACAACAGGTGAAAAAAACGGGAACAATCTGTTGGGGCTTTGTGGGGACAGATATTTGTGGGTGTGACAAAGTGGATATCTGCAACATGGGAAAATTAGTTACAGCAAGCCTGAGGTATTACATATCATTTAAGAGATTCAGTTCATAAGAAATTGGTTATCTGGCTCTGGAAATATTTTTCTTCAGCTTTCACTCCTTTGATGTGGTTTTGTAACTGTATAACTGCTGGAGGAATACAGGGCTGGTGTGGACTGAAGGAGGTCCCCAGTCCAACCCCCTGCCCAAGGCAGGCTCAGCTGTGGGGTCAGACATGGTTGCTCAGGGCTTTATGTGGCCAGGGCTTGAAATCTACCAAGGACAGAGATGGCACAGCGTCTACAGGCAGCCTGTCCTAGTACTTAGTTATCCTGCTGTGGAAATTCCCCATCCCAGCTTTCTCTAGTTGGAAAATCTCCTGTTTCCATTTATGGCAACCATTGGCAAAAAGCCTGGCCCCTGGTAACCTCCTTGTAGGTAAAGCAGGCACCTTGAAGCTGCCCTTCTCCTTTCCAGTTCTTGCTGCCTCTCCTCACAGTGTCTGTTGAAGCCTTGCTTATGTACATCCAAAAACATCTACTGCTCTTCCCTCATCCACAAATCCAGTCATTTTATTACAGATGACCATCCAGCGGGTCAGGCATCATTTAGCCTCGTTTAATCCTTGATAACTATTCCCAGTCTCTGTCGTCTCCCTCATGTGCTTGTACACGCCCAAGAGTTCTTTCTCTACCCGTCACTTTCCCAGGGACCAAAAATGAGGCCAACCAGCATGTAGTTCCCCAGATTGTTCCATTTGTCCTTCTCTTAAGACAGGTGCAACATTTGCTTTGCTTTGGTCACTGGAGGCCTCGTGCAGTCTCCATGACCTGTGAGAACTGGAGAGCAGCCTTGTGAGGACATCAGATAGCTCCCTCAGTGCCCTTGGGTGCAGCCCAACTGGTCTCAGGGGTGTGGGTAGGTTGAAGGCTCACTTGAAAGCCACCAAATACCTCAGCCTCTGTCATTAAATCACTGCCCTCCATCCAGCAGCTGGTCCAAATATGCTGTTTAACTGCCACTGGCTGAAAGCAACTGGTGACTAGTGCTGAACCACTATCTATGGTATCTCAGACAGCTATGTGAAATATTTTGATATGTTGATTGTCTTTCTGTCCCACTATGATTGTCATTCTGTTCCACCATGACTGTCACTTTCCAGTGTTTTCTGCTCTTAACATACTTTTAATTTTCTGAGAGGCTGTTCCAGTCTCTGTCATTCATCTTCAGATGATGAAAGGTAGCCTTGCGGAGGATTTTCCCTCTCATTTAAAAAATTTCCACGTGTGACTATTTTTAATGCTAGTTGGTGGAAATTTCTCATAGTTTCATGCAAATTAACTGAAGTATACGGATTACACAGCTGAGCTGCCAGTCTAGCAGGCTGAATATTTTCTGATTGTTCTTCAGGCTGCTAGTAAAAATTCAACCTCCAAAGGTCAAGAAGGGTGAAAGTCCACTATGTTGACTGCAGATTTTGATACATTCACAGGTAAAAGAAATGTGACTTCAAAAATACACAAAACCCTAGTGGTATATAGTTCAATACTGTTTTAGTCAGACCTGAAAAATATTGAGCTTGTGTGGGCTTTGAGGTTTTTTGGGACTACAACCCCACAAAGATAGATCAGAGACATTTAGGAATGACTCCTCTTTCCCAAAGTATTTATTTTAAGAATTCTGATGACAACTGAACTCGACAGTTGCAGCTGATGGTTCATTTAAAAGAAAACCCCGGACATTTTAAATTATTCTCTGCCAAATAAATGACAGCCATGCAAAAGCAATTATACTTAAAAGGGATGAGATTCTGAATTTACTTTAAAAATAAGCTAAGAAATAGATACCAAATTGAGAAACAAAGTCACCCCTTACATACCAGATCTATTCTATTCTCTAGGACCCACTTTCTCTTCACTAGTTGATCCCCTTCCACAGAGGTATTGAAGCCTAGAGCTATGCTGAAATATGGAAGAAATTATTCTGCTCATCCTTTCCCGAAATAAATTAATAAATTAGTATGCCTCTCAGTTATACAACAGTGCAGAAGTGACTGTACTCAATTTAAAACATCTCTGTTTGATAGCTTTTTATGAAAAGTCCTATAGAACATAAGAAATGTTTTAAGTGTTGTGTTAAAATAGTGAAAACTGTTTCTAAATGGAATTTAACCTACATTCATGACTCAAATTTCTATTTTATCCTGAATGTCAGTCCATACTCTTACACTTAAGAAAATGTAGCAAAATTGTAAATGTGATATATGTAGTAGCTCTTATTTTGAATTGTAATTCAAAAAGGAAAAAAGTGCGTGCTTACAGATTTTACTGATTAGGAAGTATGTAGAAACATTTCAGCTGCTGAGAGAAACCTCATTTATTTTCCCTGGGTATCTGATTATATAATCATTGTATCATTTTAGAAAGATTATTAGATTCAGCATAGACTGCAGAATAAAGCTTCTGGCTATATACATAGTTAGAGGGGACTTGCACTGTATTTTCAGTCTAGATATCGCTGGGACCTAGGGAAGGGAAGCTAGGGGCAGGGAAGACAGCCTTCAGGACCAAGTAATTAAGTACCCTTGCCCTGAGTAGGATCTGTACCTGCATCTGAGAACAGCGCTACTGAAACTCCACTTCTCCTTGTACCTTGGCCACCTCAAGTAATGTTTGGTAAGGTCTGTTGGCGTTTCTTTCAGATGTGCCCTCTCTTCCCAAAAAATCATGGCAGGAGGAGAAAAGGAGGCAGGAGGAACCAAGGAGGCAAGGGTGGGAAAAGTCTTGTTTGCTGAGGAAGGCGAAAGGCTATGAGACTGGAGATACTGAGGAAGAGAGCTTCTTTTTCTCTGTGCCCTCAATTGCAGCTAAACTAAGCAGGGACGTAACCCGGAACAAAACTCATGCACATTTCCTCCCTTCCCTTCCACCAAAAGAAGCACATAAATAAAAATCAGGTGCATCAGGCAAATGTAAACAAGCATAGACACATGCATGGATGAACACATGGAATAAAGGTAGGACTTGTCTCAGCTGCAAGCTTCAATCATATATGGTAACCTACAGTAAAATCATTTTAGGTATTCATCATCAGGATTTTTTGGTGATGCTTTTAGAAGGACTCTAATTGTAGGAAGAGGCGATATCATTTACAAAAATAACTTTATTTTTGCATACTCAGTGTTAAAAGAATCCGGAATGCAAGTTGAGCTTGACAGAAAGCAGAAACCAGCAGTTCCATCAGTGACATTTAGACACTACTGCAGTTCTTTTAAGTTTTTGAAAAATTTGAGTCATTTTGGATCCAAAAGCAAGACTCCTGATACACTAAGAAGTGTAAAATTACAAGTTTCACTCTCATCAGGCACAAAACTGAGATTTCCCTGAGAAGATGTAATTACAAACTAACGTATAAACTTTATATCACATTATCAGGGGGTTTAGGAGTACAAAAAGCAAGATTTGGCTACAAAAATTTAAACACAAGTCCTTAATACTCCATGCTGAAGATGAAATTTTCAGGAGGATTAAGAATTACGTATTACAGAACTACAGCAATCAGATTTAAGTCAAATGATGACAGCTGGCTTTGGTATATTCCCTTTTGTATAGTTTTCAGATCAATTCTAATGTTATTTTCCTGAGATCTTTCAGTACTCAGTGTGAAGTCTGTGCAGTCCAGCTGCTTTTTTCTTCTCCCCCCTGCCCTCCATCTTTCCCTTCCAGATAGCATTACATTCATGGGGGGGAAAAAATGAGGAATAACCATGAACAATATGCATTTTCCAAGCCCTAAAACAAATATCTTAGCCAAACTATTACAATTTATTACACATTTTAGATAATAAATATTCCAAGTAGTTGGCCTTCCAAAAATTGCCGTCTTCAATTTTGTATGCAAAGTTCCAAGCCTTAGTGTGCAACACAAGGCATCCCCATCTTCACTCGAAATATGTCTTCTCTCCCCCTTGTCCATGGACAGAGCAGGGAGGGCATCATCACCACCATATCAACATGGTGAGAACCATTATAACCATCATCAGCATCACCAACATCGGTGTTACATGTTAAAGTACATAGCTGTATACTATTTGTACCTATGTTTCGTAAAAGGAGCACGCAGTATTTCAGGTCTTCTGCACATACAAAGCTTTGTGTCGCAAATACTCTTCCAAACATTTCACTGCAAAAGGATCAACATCAGTGTCAAACTTATTGGCAAAGAAGTGGTGGTTTCGTAGCATCCAGTTCAGGTCTCCTACCCCAAAAACACAGACAGAGCGAACATGAACTCCACTGCAAGGTGGGTATGGTGCACCTTTGGATATGTCACCTTCAAAGTACTGCCACTTGACAAACCTGGCCAGTGCATTCATGTCAGAAACGTCGTACTTGTCACTAGAAGAAAATGCACCTGGGACTTCTGGGATTCTCTGAATTGTTGCCCACAGGTACTCATCGGGGCTGTAAGTGTCTTTTGCCCACTCAATGAACTTAAGTATTTTACTGCTTTCTAATACGTATTCTACAAATCTTCTGCTAACTACAAAATAGGCACTACCAGAAAAAATTGGAGTACTGAGAGGTGGTAGTTCTTTGTCTACACCTGTGTTCTTTATTTTACCATCAATAATCTCATGGTGTTTTTTCCACCGTACTTCTTTATAAACAGGCATTTTTTCTGTTTCTAAGCTATTTTCACCTTTAAGGGCTTTTAATTTCTCTACTATTTCCTGGTTGGTCTTTATAGGAAAGTCCATGCCACAGAGGTTTATTAGGTATTTCCAGTTTAAACTTCTTCTGTAGAGATCTTTCATGCAGTTAATGTCTGCCTGTACCCTGCTCCATGAAGCATATACAACACTTTCTAACTGGCTGGAAATAAAGACATTATCAAAACATGAGACTATTCCCTTCACAGCAGCAAAAAAAGATTCTGGAGACTTTTTGTCAACATGAATGCAGTAAAAATTCTGAGGGGCATAGATTGATCTAAGGAGTCGATCAAGCATCTCGATTTTGTGATAAACCACTATTGAGTAAGCAATTGGAAATTCTGCTTCTTCATTGCTGAGAGGTTCCATAATGTATTTCCTAGTCTTGGTAAAGGACACACAGTCTGCTGTCATGTTAATATAATCATTTGTTGTTAGTCTGGGGCGTTTCTTAAATGACACTAACAACGTCTCAAGCTTTACCTTTTGAATTTCTTCTATATCCCCCTCTATAATCTTGGTGCAGTTAATATTGCCAATAGGATCTTCTTTTGTCAGCTCTAGATGTCTCCGATTTAAGAAGTCTTGTTTCTGGTTAACTTTTAAAACGGAAATGATTACTAAAATAAGAGTTAGACCCAAGAAAAGCCTAAACCGTGAGTTGTGGCAAAACCGTAATTTCCTCTTCAGCATTTCAAATACCACGTAGCTTTGCAGGGCTAAAAAAAATGCCCTCCACTCTGCTCATATCAGCTTCAACAACTTCAGAAGAAACAGTTTGTGTTTCTCAGGAATTTGGTGAGTTTGTCAGGGAGATGCAAGTAAAAATCCTAAAATAAAATGAAATATGACTGTCATTCAAAGACCAAAAGGTTTCTTTAAAAAAAAGGTTAATAATTACATTGTTATTTAGTAAAACACTTCAGCCAAAAATATTCTGTTGAAAATTAGAAATTAATGAATAAAATTATTTTTCTAGGAAAAGACTGGGAGAGGCAGATAGTTTTCGTGAGACACTATTTCCATAGTACTAAGACTACAAACCAAACTTCAGTAAGAAAACAGACCAGCTTCAGCAGCATCTGACAAAATTAAAGCCAGTAAGTCACATACCTTACTGAGAAGCAAGTATGTGATGTTAATTCACACTTTAGAGTTTGACAAGAATGTTTTATACTTACTTCACCAGTGACATAGATTTCATTATAATTATAACTTACCACTCACTTCCTGGATGCTAGTCATGCTTTATCTTCTCACTAGGAAAGCAGCCCCTGAAGCCTTTCAAGATTTTTGTGTGAGATACAGTCTCTTCAACATCCTGCAGACGAGCTTAGAAATACCATCAGGAAAGAGCTGATGAGAAGGGGAGAAAGAAATTGGTACAGCATAGCTCCTCAACGTTCTTAGAACAGCTGTGACTGAATTGCTGAAGTACCTTTTAAAGGTAAAAGGCAATATCTATGGCCTATCTCTAAAGCTGATTTGTGTTAAGTCACTGCAAATGCACAAATCTAAGAGCATAGCAGTGTTGTGTTACCATCGTTTAAACATACTTGTTTTTGTGATTCAACAATTGCTTTGAAGTGGAAATATGCTGCAAGGTTGAGTTGCAACAAGATTTATAATATGTCAATTTTATTTTCATCTTTATTTCACAGGCATGACATCATTTTCGTTTATTAGTCCTGTTCCCTCTTAAGTACCTTCTTTCTGTTTCAGTACTCTGAGAAGGGATCACTGCACAGTTAAGCAGCTGCTACAGCTGTAACTGTTGAGAAAACCGCAGTCTAGAAATGGATTACAGAACTGGGTGTCTTTTTTTCTAAGTACTACTTCATGCAGGTAAACTGATCAAGAACAGGATGTCCTTAAACAACTCACATTGCCACTCAAATGCCATTTGTACTGACAAATTCCTTGCCTAATAATTCAGTGCAGGTTTTAATTTCAAACCAAGCTCTAACTGCAAAAGCCAATACAGTTTATAGAGAATGTCTCCCAAAATTTTAATCTATAAGTTAAAAGGTTAATGAAATATTGAAGTATTTGAGAGATATACAGCTCCTTTCATTTTTACTACTTTCAAAAAAATTAAGTGCCTCTGAATAACTTTCTGAACAGCTCTGAGAATAACTGCTACCGTAAAAAAACTGGTAAGAAAAATTGTTTAAGAAATAACTGCTACCCCAAAAAAAATGGTAAGAAAATTTGTTTAAGAAGTGTGTGCTGTGTTCAATTCTGGGTTTTGCTGTAGGCTGTTCAGCATGAGGTTTTTCTTTTTTCCCCTCTCTTTTCTTTAAGCTACCCCAGTATCATTTTAGCTTTTAATTCTCAAACTGTGGCTTTTAACCCACTACTTGCAAATCTCAGAACAGATGCATGCAAGAAATTGAGGTCACAGAGTTTTTTGGTAGTAATGCTGTTACCAGGATGCACTACACATTGGGTCCACCACTCTGCTCACAGCATTGCAAACTGACTGGGGGAATTGATCCACATGTAGTAGGTGGGGGGAAGGTGCAGGTGACTGCACAAAGGTCCAGCACAGCTGTAAGGATCAGCAGTATTTTAAGGAAGTACAGTAACCAATATTTTGTAATTCGAGCCAGCAACAGGCAGAGACCACAAACTATTTGTGACTAACGGCATTATATAAACACCTTATTTACTATAAAGTGTACTTTGTTTTCAGAGTTAGACCTGTAATTATTTTATCCTGCATTTCTAATTTATCTTAGGGAGGTGGACGTTTGTTCCAAGTCTGATTTAGGTGTATAGTGAAGTCAACTGGAAGAACTAAAATTTTAACCGTTCAAGGTAAGGAGCCAGGTTGAATTAGTGTGCAATTCCAGCTGAAAGCATAAAGAGGTACCTTTTAAGTATCACATCTCACACTTTAATTTGAATTAAAAAAAATTAAAAAGGGAAATTCCACAGTTACCACTTTTAGTTTGTAATGTGGCATCAAACACAATGACATAATTTAGAGCAAGTTTTAACATGCTTTATAATTTATTGCATGCTTGCTTACTTGACATCCTGCTAGTTTTGACTAGTAGATCTGATCCAACAAAAATATATCCATCACATATGAAATTAACAAAGGAAGGATACTTGCTATGTGATAGTCTCCATAATCTACTGAGTATGTATTTCCATAGGATGAAGCTTGCGATACTGGTTACCCTTAAATTACTGTTTTCTGCCTACCAACTGGGAAATGAAGGCAACACTTACATTTGTGAAGCTTCAGCTGACAGAAGGTGGAATCCTTCTTTCTTTAGGACCAGAGTTAGCACTACTATTTTATCTTATTCTCGTTTTCTATAGGAGCACTAGCATTGTGGAGTAACACACACTTCAAGAGGATTGCCACCCCCTTCCTGTTCTTTACAATGCAGGCACACAGAGCCTTAATCGAAAGCTATCATTGCAGTCTTCACCTTCTACAGTTTCAGAGAAATAAAGCTTGCTTAAGAAGTCTTTCCTGCTCCGGTTCTAGCATAAAACTTCGTTGAAAGTGGGATAAAGAATCTCTTTCACAAAGGCCCTGTATACCCAGCTGGGTGCAACTCCTCTATTGTTTTGAGCTCAGAATAATCAGACCCTGCATTTCCATCATACCAAAATGAGAGACCTGCAAACATTTACACGTTAACTTGGCTCTTATCTTTAGGTGTAGGTTTTTCCCCACAATCAGATTTCTCTCACTGACATGTTGTTTCCTCTGGACAGTCTTAACAATAAGTTACTACTTGTTTATGCTTGTACTTCCTTTTCTAAAATGTCCTAAAACTTGGTCATATCCCAGTCTTGGTAAAAGCTGACCTTTACAGGATAAGGAAAGATTTGGTACCTTTTATCTAATAATACACCTGGTTTTTGTTTTAGAAAGTTTTATGAGTCTAGAATACTCATTAAAATAGCTTCAGGCTGCATTCAGCAAAGCTCTTAACATCTTTTTTCTCAAGCTCTCTGTAGCTTTAGCATGCACACTAGAGAATATGGTGTGAGGCAGCACTTTGCACTGTGGGAGAGCAGGAGAGAGGTTTGTGCAGCCACAGCTAAAAGACTTTATGCTGCAGCTTTGATCTTGCTCCCAACTGAAGTTCAGCTGCAGAAGTTACGTACTTGATGCGCTTCCTACTTTTCCTGCCTCCTGCTCAAGTCAGAGCCTGTATTTCTGATGCAGTAGTCATTAAAAGGGGAAACTTATAGCAGCTGCTGGTATTTGAAAGAATTAGTACAAAGGTTGAGTTAGCCACCCTCTTCCTTCTTTCCTGTCAAAATTATTCTTCATTGATGTATACAAACTGTATGGTATAATTAAACACAAAAACAAGATAACTGCAACTTGATTTCTACTAGAGACTAGTGTTCTCCATTTAAATAGACCTTATGGAACGAAGGAGTACTATACCTAGTTTAAATCTCCATTTCCGGCACCATTTCTGTGTCAGAGGGCAAATCACTTGGATCATCTGCCTCTTAGTTTATTCATCTGTGAAACAAGTACTTGTTACTTGGCAGTTTGGGAAATGTCTTGGTAAAAGTCAGGTTCTGATTTAACTTTCGTATTACTATAAAGGTGCTACTGTAAAACAGCTCATATATACCAGCCATATAAACTTGTGTTAACCCTACATGCTAAATTATTAATCTGACCCATGGTACTGACTGAAACGAGTCATCAATAGACTACGTGGGTACTTATGCCAAAGAAGCTGAAGGGGAATAACCTTCATCAAAGAAAGGCTGCAACCACGGACAGGAGGGAGCAACACCCTCTGGGCCCAGCTGAACATGTGATTTTAGATAAGTTTGGCTTCACCCATCCTTAAAAACAAACAGAAAATCCCAAAAGAAACCTAAGACCTCAGAGAAAGAAATGAATAAACCCTTTTACAAGATTATACCACAGCTTGGAGGGAGACCAAAGTTCACGTGGTGGTTTTATACAGACAAGCTGGACCGGAGCTGCAGCACGTAATAGCAGTGCTATTAGCAAGGACCCTTACATCCATACCACAGCGCTAGTCCTAAAAAAAGAGGATGTTTGTGAGGGTGCAGAGCTGGCAGAGTGCTTCTACACCAGCCCTGACGAAGGGCACGTGCGTCAGCCCAGCAAGACAGAAACCAGCCTTTGGCTGCCGGCACAGCAGACCTCTTCAGCTGCAGTTTCACAGTGCGACTGGTCTGACACCACAACGCGCTGCTGGTGGACAGAGCAGCCCTGCTCCCATCTCTGCTGGCTGCGCATCAGGCGAGGAGGGGCACGGCAGCAGATCCAACCAGCCAGCCTCTGGGGAGCTCTCTGTGTTCAGCTCTCAGGGCTGCTGTCAGGGCCCCAAAGGCACTAATAGGTCTTGACGGCTCCAACCAGCCCCCTCCGAGCTCACCCATGGCCCCACTTGAGCCTCCCAGGGCTGTCAGGCCCTGCCCCAATGATGCCATAGCAGGGCCCGTCTCCAGCCTCTACAGCCTGGCCATGGGCCCTGACAAGCTGGGCCCAAGTCTGAGTCCAACCTCGGCCTGTCTCTGTCCCCAGGAAGGTGCCTGATGCCAGAGCTGCCTCCACGTCCCGTCCACCGTCCCCCCCAACCCCAGCTGNNNATGGCGGCCAGGCCCTGCCCTGACAGACCCGCCATGGGCAGGCCCCGGCCCTGTGGTGCCCTGGAAATCTCCAGTCACCATGCCGCAGCCCAGCAAACCCAGCCTCCAGCTTTAGGCTCCTGTTTGGACTGATATGTCTGAGACGGAGAGATGTGTCTTTTCCTAAATGAGGTTAAAAGCAGTGGCAGCCTCTAATCAGTGTTACACTAGGGTGGTACCACTCTCTGGGACTGCTCATTTTGCCTGAGTCACCCCATCAGGATTGGGAAAACAGGATTCCCAGCCCTCAGGTTTCACAGGGCCTCCCGCATGCCAGCTCGCATAAAAGGCATTGCTCTCCTCTGTTCTGTCGGAAGTAGTTTAGAGAGCAGAGTGAAACTGTAAACTAAGTAGATATTTTTTCTATTTAAGCAATAACCATACATTTTTATGCTAAATATATCTTTTTCCTTGGAAAAGGCATTTAGGGCTTGCTGTGAAATGGTACATAGACCCATCTCATGATAAGATGAGTATCACTGGGGGCTGGTAGCACAGCAACAAAAAAAATCAGGTGTCTTTTCATAGAAACATAGAATTGTTTAGGTTGGAAAAGGCCTTTAAGATCATCCAGTCCAACCACTGACACTACTCTNAGCACCTCAATGTTCCTCCTATACCGTCATGCCCAAAACTGAACAAGTACTCAAGCTGCGGCCTCACCAGTGCTGTGTACAGGGCACGATCACTTCCCTGCTCCTGCTGGCCACACTATTCTTGATACAGGCCAAGATGCCATTGGCCTTCTTGGCTACCTGGGCACACTGCTGACTCATGTTCATCCGGCTGTCCACCAGGACTCCCAGATCCTTTTCTCCCAGCCCGTTTTCCAGCCACTCTTCCTCAAGCCTGTAGCATTGCCTGGGGTTGTTGTGACCCAAGTGCAGGACCTGGCACTTGGCACTTGGCCTTGTTAAACCTCATGATTTTGGCACTTCAGTCTTTTCACACATCAGTGGAAAAATTGTTGAGGCAAGATGTTAAACACCGATTCAGCATCCAAAAGGAAGCAATGTAGCCTCCAAAATACACCATGGGTCAGCATCAGCACCAGAAGTTCAGAAGTGGGTAGGCAGAGAGGTAATAAAGGGGGTAAATAAAGAGGGTAATAAAGTACTTCAAGGTACTTCAGCAGCCTGTAAATCTTGTGAAACACTGATAGGCAGGGAAGAGTTTAGAGATAGGTAGCATCATGGAGGCTGTCAGGAGGTCAAACTGAGTTACAACAAGAGCGGGGAAGATCTGATAGGTCTTGCAGGCTTAGCTGCAATGTCCTAGTGTCACGACTCTCTCAGCTTTTTGGGCTGCTGAACTAATGTGCACCCAGCTCCTTCCCTTCATTTTCCCTCCTGTTCTGCTTCCCCTGACAAATATCAGAGAAGCAGATGGTGATGTTTGCTCTCTTGTAGTTGCTTTGGTGACTTTTGGCATACAGCTACTGTGGAGAGGACCCCAGCAACATGAAGATTATGCAGGTCTCTATTATATGTCCACAGACACATTAGCTTTTAATTAAGCTTTACAACAGGTATTTGAAAACTTCCTGGCAGATGCACTAATATCCTACATTCATTCATGACAACCTGAGATTTTTGTTTTTACAGAAATGCATTGAAGAAAAGCCAAGTGGAAAATGTAGTGCTGAGCACACCCACCTCTGAAGTGGTAGTTTGGGTGGGCCAGGAGACAAGTAATTGTTTTGATGGGTGGGGAGTGAGAGTCAGAACTGACTTATTTTTCCCTTTTCTTGCCTCGAAGGGAGGGAAGATATAAGGAAACTTCAGCTACCCCTAAGAATGGTGAGTGAGGAGGTGTTGAACATACCCTTGCTGTTCTCTTTCCCCGTTCACGAATTCCACCTCAGATAAAACTTTTCCTCAGCACTTCAGAAGGCGGCCCTTCACCGAGGGTGGATTTGCTGGAAAGTCCTTGAGTTTTACCAGGTCATATCCACAATGCTTAAAAGCATACATGTCCTGCAAGCAGTTATTACAAGTAACCTCCTTCCATTCAGGTTCAGATATGCAGAGCATTCGTTCTGAGGAGGAAGTGATTTTTACAGCCATAAGCAGCTTGCATAAACACAAACAGCACCACACAGATGCAGGGTTATCTGCAGAGATCTACCAGACACAGAGCAGAGTCACATTTACTCAGCATTTCCATGATACCAAGCAGCACGATCTTGAAAGTAGATAAGCTTGTAACTGAATGAAATTACTCATGTTTGTTCCGTTAGGTAGCCTTCAGTCTTACTGAAAATAAGAATTGGTCATAAGCTGAGTATTTGGGTTACCATTAGACTTTATGGGGCTAAGATCTTAATTCTGAAAGTCATTCAGAGGCAGCAGCAGGGTTCCACGTGGGCGCAGTTGTCCGCTCATTGACAACACTCTGCAAGAGCAAGGCTTTTCCTTCAGATCTGCTTAAAAAAACCCAACCATAAAAAAGAAAAAGACCCTTCCTTTTTAGAGAAAAAAATAACACATTTCTAGTCCCTTGTTAGCTTAGAAGGCAGCTTTAAACAAAACTCCACAAACAACTAGTACTGCTACACCTACCACTGCATGGCGATTAAATAGTGAGAGTAGCTAAAAGTAAATAGCTGATTGGGGGTTTTGTTTGGGGTTTGTTTTTTTTTTTTTTGGGGGGGGGGCAGAGGGGAAGTATGAAAATAAATTCAAATCCCTGGGTTATTTGGAGATCTTATGCTCAAATGTCAGGAACCTGACATACTAAAATCCTTCCCTTTTAAAAACCAAGTAAAACCCACATGAACATACATCAGTGTGTAAAATGGCACTGAAAAAAATGTAAATTTTGGTAGCTTTTCTAATGCTCTCTTGTACTACGGTATCAAGTAAATCTTCCTCAGAACAGTTGAAAGCCTGATTCCGATTTGCCTTCCTTAATGTCTGTCCATAGAGGTCCCACAGGCAGACCTATAACAATAAGAAATTTTAACTAAGGAAAGTAAAGCCACTATGGCAAAGTCATTCAGCGACCAGTTCCTGCCTCAAGAAGTCTGCGACTCTTAATACTGACAAAAGATACTTTTTACCTCAAAGTAACTAACACTGAAAGTACACTCACACATGCCAAAACAAAAACCCACAAAATCTTTAAAGTAACGTTGTCCAATTTAACACCCAGTACAACTGCCTGGTGTTCATCAAGATAATTTGTACACACTGGCTGCTTCAGAGTAAAATGCATATCTATTTTTTCACATTATTCTAAAGTAGGAACTATAATTTCACCAGGAATGGAGCAGTCTCTGCACTTCTCATGCCCACCTACAGAATTTTGCCAACTGCTGCCTTGCAACAATGCTGTATTACAGAATGGGACACACTGGCAGACTCTGCTACAGGAAAGGTAGTGTCTGTTAAACCACAACTAAATAAACCTCATGGGGGAAGGAAGAAGCTGTCAAATTTTTGACTACTTGGATCCCTCTTCAAGCACAACATTTAAAATATTGTTCTGAGGAGACTTTTTTTAGCCCTATGCAGAAGTCAATGTTTTAAAGCCATGCTTACAGTTACAGTTCATCGGTGAGCTGAAGGACAAATAGTACCAGCAGCAATAATCTCCTCTGAAAAGAACCGATGTCTCTTGTAGTTACAGGACTAACAAGGATCAGCATCATGCTTAGGTGCACAGGTTTAACTCTATTGTGCAAGTCAATAAAATAATACTTCCTACTTTTAATCTACAGCTTAAGAGGTGCTGTATGATTTTTTTTTTTGTTTTTTCACCGTTCACTTCAGGTGAGATGAGTTTAATCTGACCTGCAAGACAACTGCACATAGAAATACAATTGAAAAATACAACTTTTTCTTGTATAAGGAGCAGATACTACCTGGAAAGTAGGTTCTGTTGGAAAATACACAAAAAGATAGACAACCCCCCCCTATATTATAGTTTATAGTGCTATATGTATCATCAGCAATGGGTAACTTCCACTGTCACCACAGAAACTTCATACTGGGTGAGAACTCTCACCTCTTATTTCCTTCCTCACAGGTTTTTTAATAGGAAAACAGCATAATCCTTCCACTCCTCAAAAAGATGAACAAAAGATGGCTTTAAAATCTAATCAAGAACAATATGTATGATTATGACAGGAGAATCCACACCCGGGAACATTTTGGTAACACAGTTACCAAACACACAGGTTTTGTTCTGATTTACAATGTTCTTGTCTGGTGGGTGCAAACAGACTTCTGAGAAAACAGGTCACAGTCTTCTGAGATGTGATGAGGTTTCTATTTGTTTTATTAAGCTTCTCTACTAGCCTCACAAGTATCCTGCATATAATAATGCTTCACAGTGCAAGAAGTGGTTTCCCTGGAGCTATGAAGTAAACCTAATAGCACAAGTTATTTTGGTTGTACTAGCTGGGCGTGCTACATTCCTGTGGAATTACCTTTTTTCACCTTTCCTAAGACAGAATTGTAGGTTGATAAAGTTAGGTATTTTCAAGTTTCAGGAGCTTATGAACCAAAGTAAATGCAGAACTTCTGGATTATGTTGGAATCCAAAGGAAAACCAGGAGGAGATTATTAGGAAAACAAAATTGAATATTTTCATAAGACTAGCAGTGGGTTTTCCACTGTGGCAACAAATTTGGAGAGCAGGATTTTGCTTAGTAAATCACCATATTCTCAGCACAGCAGACTAAATCTTCAGCTTGTATGTTCCCCAGTGCATTTCACTTAAGTTACAAAAAAGAGAACAGACTTGCCAAAGTTATTCATTGAGGCTTTTAAGCAACTTTTGGCTCTTCTGGCCTCAGGAAAGAAGTATTACCCCAGACAATTCAGGTTCATAGGAAAGAGATGATGCTGATAACTGGTGATTACTACAGGCAGAGTATAGGCAATCACTAAGGAGAGAAAATAAAACTAGTATTTTCTTTTGCATACACCTACTTTCAAAAGCAACGTACCATTGTAACTGAGCTCCAGCTTGAGCTCCAAATACTGCATTATTTCTCACAAGAATTTTCAAGCTGAAGTCGATAGACTGAAATGCTACATTTGTCCCCACTTCTCTTACTACCACTTCTGACTCTGTCATTCTTGCCAGCTCTGAGGTCGCCCACCTCATATTCCGTTAAAAAAGGAATTTAAAATTGCAGGCTCCAAAACGGCAATTCCCTCCTGATGCCACTCCTCCTCTTTGCCACAAAGAAATCTACTTTTCTGAGCAACCTTGAAAGGTGGCAAAGTGCCAGAATGTAACTGAGCCTCCTGTCAGGCTTCTGAGTGCACCCACCCAATCTGGGTCATAGAAAACTATTTACAACCTTCTAAACAGCTTTACTGT
>VYXH01005647.1:63645-77693 GCA_013397275.1 Burhinus bistriatus | reverse complement strand
ACAAACTGGAACACGGGAAAGTCTGTCTGAATATGGGGAAAAACTTCTTTAGTCTGAGGGTAACAGAGCACTGGAACAGGCTGCCCAGAGAAGTGGTGGAGTCTCCTTCTCTGGAGTCATCCAAAACCTGTCTGGATGCAGTCCTGTTCAGCCTGTTCTAGGTGAACCTGCTTTGGCAGGGGGGTTGGACTAGATGATTCCCGAAGGTCCCTTCCAACGTCTAGCATTCTGTGATTCTGTGACTCTTACAGTCTCTTCCAGGAGTCCAGGTAGGAAAATCCATGTAGCGCGGTCATTGCTATTAAATAAGTTTCCTGATAAGGTTTCAAAATGGTACATTAATGCATCACAGAGTTTATGATACTTGTTTTTTAAAATTTGTTATATTTCAGTAAAGCATTAATGTCCAGATATGTTATTCTCAAAGGCCATGATCCTCCAAAGATTCAGGTTTATATGTTGAGAATAATCCCCTGGAAATGGATAGCTCACACCTAAAGATCTTTGGAGGGATCTGAACTGTAGGGTGTTAACTTAAAAAGAGTTAGCAAAATGTCAGGTATCCACATCTTTACCTGCAGTTCATTTTTAGTTCATGACAACGGCAATTTCTTATTTCACTGTGATCCACACTTTCTTTGTAAATTCACTGTGTCAGTCAACACACCTCATCACAGTTGACTCATCCTTAAGCTTATTTTAGTGCTTGCTGCCTGGTTTCTCCAAACACCTGCTTTTCAAGGTAATTTTCATTTACCTCCAGGACCTCATCTCTTCCTTTACAGTTAAATCCAGTTAGCACATGTACTTACATCAGGGTCTTTGAACTCAACACCTTTGACAATCTTTCTCCTATCAAGGCAAATATGTCTCAGGTGCATTAATTTTGTGTGCTTCTGCCCACAGAACGGGATGAGAGGGCAGAGAGCACAACCAAAGGATAATCTAACTGCCTAAATCAAACAAGATATATCTGTAACAGTAGTAAAACCCATGATAATCTGTTCAGTTGTAGCTGGTGAGGCTTTTAGCAGTAGCTGATGGAAAATGAACCATTTCCAGAGGACAGCATTTCAACTATCTGGTGCATTTGCAGACATAGTAGAGACATTTCAGTCATGCACTTTTTGGTAAAAGACAGTGTTCTACTATTTCTAACACCCAATTTTATGCGTTAAGTTCTGTACTTTTTCCTCAACATGACTGGTGTTCAGCCTTTTCATGTTTCAGAGACCAAATAAGTTCTAAAGAAATGTAACAAGCGATAGCAAATCATGTTGCAAAAACAAGCATAATCAGAAAATCTGAAAGGGACAATGAAAGCCTCTTATTTATTTTCTTTCCCCATTTGAAAACAGGCAATTTGACTGGCCTGGATTGATACACAAAGTTTGCCCTAATGCTGATACATTTTTAACAACATTCATCATATCCTGTCAGTCCTACCGCAATGCATTGGCTTCTCAGACTACAGTCATAGAGCTGAAGAGCAGTCTTTCAATCAAATCTGAAAAGAGAATCTATTGAGGCATTGAAATGAGAGCATTATGGATTTTGAGTGCTTCAGTGACAGTGTTTTTACATTGTCAGCTTTGATTTATGTCATTTAAAGTTTGCAATACACAAATATGCAGATTGCCCAGCACTTTGCAAAGGATCAGATATAATTTTGAAAGTATTGAAAGCTTGTGCTTCTGTGGATGGACCAAGCCATGAAGTAGTGGGGCTCAGAAAATATTAGATGTCAAATCTGAATGGCCAGACAGATATTGCAAAATATATATTTTGTCTTACCATTGCTTTAGCTGTTCCTTTGACTGCCTTATGTATCCCCTCCTCCTCTCTGAAGTTTATCTGTTTGAGTACCTGTGCTGGAACTACAAAACCAAGGGTGGAAAGACTAGCTGTGATAAAGTATACAGAGACATGATAACTGGTTAGTGAGCTGTTAATTATCATTCCTGTATATTTATGCTCTGAATGTGCATGTTTACTGAACAGTCCAGTGAGCATAGGTGTACCCTCTGGGAGATGGCAAGTCTTCCAGCTGTGGATGCATTTGGAGAAGAAAAACTTCTGTTGTTTGTAAAATGCCTGGAAAACAAATGTAGATGATTGGTGAAACCAAACAAAACAAAGCCTTCAGCCTTAGGAAATAGTTGCTTCCCTCACAATTACATGGATAAAGAACTGAAATCTCATTCCCTAGATGTGACTCCTACTAGATCGCAAACTCTACAATGAGTATCTCCTAAATTTCATGAACCATTACATTTAGCACTGAAATACAGGAGAGATTGTGACAGAAAGCATGATTCTCTTTGTTTGCTAACATATATGCACACTATGCATTATGCTTCAGTGAAAATGTATTTCTGGATAGTCTTGTCTTGGCTATTGCATGCTGGGCCATGTGAAAAATCTGTGCTAGTAATTGGATATTTTCAGCTGGGAGCGTCTATCTAGCATGCAGGGTGAAGCCAGGTGAAGAGAGGTACAGCTGGGAAGCAACAGAAAAACTGGTCCAGACTCCCTGAGAGTAACAGAAAGGAGACAAGAAGGCAGACATCAGAGAGGGTGGAAGGAAAGAGATCCAGAAAGTCTGTAGCCGCTCAGGAAATCACTGGAAAATGTTGGACTGGGATCAAGCGTGAAAGAAATGACCTGTCTTGAATGTACGGAGTGGGCAGGGTAGAGATTTTTTTGCTTACCTTATTACTTGTTCCACTGGGCAGATCAAGTATTCCTTCTAGTTAAAGTTCTCCTGTTATAATGAAACAGCAAGACATCTTATGCTGAGTACATTTTAAGGAAAAGGTGCAGGCAGGTCTGTCAACACAGAGCCGTATCAGAAGAACTTGCCAAATTTCCATTTCTGATTCAAAGATTGTGCAGAGCCAAAGAAATGCTGTTAGCCCTTCAGAGCAGGGTCAATATCTACCCTTGATTTGTTGTTGTAATTTAAATGATCCTTATATTGTACTTATGACAGTACTTTAACACTGCTGCTAATATCGAGTTCCTTACCCACTACGTAAGTAATGCTTTCATAAGCAACTCCCATCGAAGCCACATACATAAAAACCCAGGCAAAACACAACAAATCTCCCCCAGTTAAGAAATAAAAAAAATAACCAATGAAAGTTATACGAGTTCTTAAACAATATCAATAAGCTGGGTTCATTTAAATCACTTTCCCACAGAATGTCTCAAAACACTTTCCAAACAGGAATAATCTAGGCCTATGCCACTACTATGAAATAATAAGACTGTTTACAGTTTACAGATAAGGAAACTGAGATTTGTAGCTTTTTCTAAGATAATTTGTAAAAGAGTCAAGAATTTTGGTTAATTTTCCATCTATTTCTTCATTCAGATAATATTTTTATTTCCTTCTAATAGATAGACAAATACCTTTAAATTACTCTGTTCTCTTTTGTACTGGTGACACAAGGGGTATTCAACAATCCAGACAAAAAGTAACCATAATATTGGAAAGAAGACAGAAACAGACACACAGACACACACAACCTGGCTACAAAAAGATTCTATTTCTCAAGTTACTTGAAGAGTGATTTCAGAGAGGAAAGAAGCTCCACTAGTTCTCTACATGACGGTGAAGCAATATTTAACAAATACTGTGATGCTGTGTAGCAAAAAGCTACTGGAAATACATTGATTACTAGTATGCAAGTGTGGACTAAAGAATGAGCTGGAATGTATTTCTCCTTGTAAGTCATGGACTGAACTGCTCCTTTACAAAATCAGTCAGTAACCTATGAGCAAAGACATGTGAGCACAGTTTGAAGGTGATGGGCTGTACAAATGTGTGTGTGGTAGTAATCTGAACCCTTTCTTGTGAGTGATGATATGTAAGAGGGAAAAAGCCAAACTTGACCTTTACAACTGAGGTTGAATTTGCAAGACAAGTGGAGAGATGCTAACTAATTGTTATGAACTGTGCACAGGAAATGTCAGGTTACTGACAGACAATGCATATGGAGTCATACAACTACTTTCTACAGGCCTCAGTGCAAAAGATTATTCTGCTGCTTATATATTCTCATTTTTACTTTCTTCCTTTCAACCTTTTCCCCTTTCCTCATCTAACTCTGATACCTGGCAAATACACAGCAAGTGAAATCCTGAAGTGTCTGCGTGTCATCTTCACTTTCCTTCTTTGGCACTCATTTGGCAAGGAGTGCAGGTAGCTTGATGGGTATTTATTACAGTGCTGAAGCAAAGCTTAAGGACACTGGCAGTGTCTGAATCTTTCTTTGATCCACAGATAGTATTTCAATTAAAGACAGATTTGGCAGTGCCTCTTGGTTTTCCATCAAACTTTACATCATGGCCTATTCCCCTTTCCCCTCCTGCGCTGGAATCTTCCAGGGAAATGTCATCTCATTATTTTTATTTGTTTTTCAGACCCTTCTCAAGGACTTAGTCCTGGTCATATAACAGTGCAACTCTTGTTTGATATTACCCGTTTCAACCATGATGTTAGACTAGGATAATCCCTGTGTGATTTTAAGTCAATTCTTCCCAAGATAAAGTTCTGTTATCTTGTATGCCATATTTGCTTTATTATTAAGTATATGCCTTTACATTTAGTAGTATCAAAAGAGATTTTAGTTCCTTGCACTCAGTTTACCTGATGATGCAAACCATTCTGCAGTAGGGACCCCACCTCTCATTTTGAAAAAGGTGTCTTTTTGAAGATAGCGGAGCAAGTATTATATAAAGGAAAGGATGTTAATAGTGACAAAAAGATGAAGTGAAATATCAAATGAAATTAATTATTAAAAAAGAGAGCAAGAGTTAGAGATCAAGAGCTTACATTAATCTCAGAAAAAGGAGACTTGGAAACCAATTCATGCAGTTACAGGAAAAGAAGGGAAAAGTAGTTTTTGTTTGGTTTAAAAAGACTATACTGGATAAGTTAGCTGCTGAAAAAAACAGTATTTGCCAGTCACCTGTAAGAAATTATTTGAGCAACTGGAAAAACATCTCACAAACAAGTAGATAAGTACTTGCACCCTTTCAATACAGCCACATCCCTATAAAAATGGAAAGTTGGTATTGAAGATATGCTAACTGATGCCAACCCTCCCTGCTGCAAAATCTAGGCAGATTTTTAGGGTAATTGCAAGGTTTTTTTGAGACACTTATTCAAATCACAATGTCATCCTTGGATTCCACTAGGTGATGCTATCTTAATCTGCAGTTAGCATATTATGGTACTGTTCTGCAGTAATACATCACACTTCATCTTGAGAAGTTTTCAGGTATTTTATATCCAGACTGGAAGAGTGATCTTTGTTTCCTTAGCAGCAGTGGTTTGTATTGGGTGTAGATGGAGTTACATTGTCTTGACAAGTGCTGTCTCCTGCCAGCAGGTAAGAGATTTGTTGCTTCCTTTTGTTCCTGGCTGCAGAAGTGAGTGATGGAGGGGCTCAGGGGGTAGCTAGCCGGACAAAGCAAACCCATGGAGACAGACACCCTGCCCAGCTTCTTGTGCATGGAGCCAGAACAAACCACCGTCTGGCTTTTCATTTAGAGCTCTATGTTTGACCATCAAAAGCTGGCATTTTTTCCTTTGGCAGTTGATTTGTAGACTCTGTTGAGGTGGAGTGTAACACCTACGCAGCAGTGCACAGCCCCTCCTCCCAGTTGCTATCACTGGGACATGAAAAGCAGTCTGTACACTTGCAACTGCTACCTGGTTGACCAAACAATAAGGTAGGTAGAGTGTAGCAACAAGTCATATTTAAACAACATATTATTATGCAAAATGCCTGCAATTTTTTTAAAAAGCCATGTGTAATTTTCCATTTCTTATATAACTCTGCATTTGTTCACACACAAAAAAGGAAGGAGCTGAGAACTAAAACATACAACAGCCCTCAGTACAGGGCAGTTAGTCATTTTTGTTTTATCTCAGAATATCCCAGTCCAAAAAACATTCCTGTTACTCTGAGACTAATAAACTGACTTGATTGCTGACTAGCAATCTCCTTGGAACAACATCAGTCTCCTAACAAAAGCGTTTTGGAGGAAAAAATAACTTAAATCAAACCATAAGCCTATCTAGTTTTTCACTGAAACTTAACATTCTCCTAATCTGACATAACATAATTCATCGAGGTTGCTGCCTAGAAAAAGTTCTCTGCTGGCTTATCCAGTGTTGGTTGTTAACATATGAAACTCTCCCACCTCAGAAATATTTTGTCTTCTAGCGAGTCATGGTTTGCAGGAAGATGTAGTATTTCGTTTTACATCAAAAATTACAGTTATAAAAAGGCAAGCTTTTAGTTTCTAGCCCTCCTTTGGGTTTGGAAAACAGTAAATATTTAGTTCCCTTTTGATCTCTGCACTTCCTAGTTGGTGAAATGAGGTATTCAATGCATAAGAGATAGGGACCTTGGGGAAGATGTCTTCCAAGAGTTCTTGTAAAAAGTGCTTATATCGAGCTGTTGAGTGGTTTTTCCAATTTGCTTTTTTCACAGTCCCATTTTGATTTAGATTGATACACTCTCGCAGTAAATTCTAGTTGGTTTTCTAGATATCAGTGATTAAGGGACTTACATTAGTCATACTATTGTTATTTACTTAGAGTAATAAATGCTTTTCATTTGCGTATGTAGGACATGAGCTCAAGAAAGTAAGATTTTGTATTCCAGGAGAGTTACGAAAATGAAATTCACCTCTGGGCAGAGAGGAAGCACGTGGTCTCCATATAGTGTAAGAACTCATTATGCATATTAAATAAGCCCATGTGCTGGCTCGCAGAGGCAAATTCCATCCACGCCAAATGATACTTACACAAACTGCATAATGATCCATTAATGACTCCTCAGATATATCATTGTTAATTGCAATTCTGTTAAGAAAGTGCACAAAATTATTGATGTAGGGCATACTGTACTATGCTCCATTCCTTCCTATGTTATGGACCGCAGGACCAACTGGATTTAATAACGATGAGAAATTATATATTCTATCATGTAGTGGAAATGTGGTAGTTTTAACTTCCAAAAACCAGACCACTGGATTGGTTTGGGTCACTGCCACATAGTATCAGAAAATACACTGTGGAATAAAGGTTATTCACTCACTGTAGATTCAGACTAATTGTTGTAACTCGGAAAAATTTTCAGGCTTGAATTTTATCTGCTGTCCTTGAGTTCTGGTTTTCGGCTATGAAGTAATGGTGTTAACTACTTCAGGAACGTGATTGTGCTTCCTTTTGTTTTCTGCATTGCAGACTCTTTCCTTGCTCATTATATATACCCTGAATGTACATCAAGTAATGTTCATGTTAAATAAAGTGACAGTAGCATATATACTGTGATTATTTTAACCAGCCTACTAAATCTAGGAAAATTCTGAATGAACTGCAGCAGGAAACAAAGCAAAATTGCCAACAGCATAAAAAGAAATGCAGGAAATTTCCAGTCAAAATAAGTGTTACAAAATATACTGAAAGAAAACAGCAAACTCAGAATACATTTGTACTGGGACAAATGTGAGACTGACACAGCCCAGAGATACTTCTAACAGTGCTTTGATTTGGGCCGCTTTCTCGATGATTCACTGAACATGGTCCTAAAAATGGAGTTTAGCTGGGGAATACAGGATGCGTGTGGTCGCTCATGGAGGGAGACTACGCATCAGAGAGACAGCCAGAAGCAACAAATAGAGGTAGAAGCACTTCTTGCCCTACGAGTTATTATATGGAACATTAAAATATATGTTGTAGCTAGGTCTAGCACAACTGAAACCTTTTATAACCAAGATTTTTTTAAACTCTTGTGGGAAGACCTAGCTTGAGACATTTCAAAGGGATCTGTGTCCAGAGGGCAAACGCTCAGCATACTTTGTAGATTGGGTCCCCTTCAGATTTGATCAGTAAAACTGAAGCACCCAGATGACTTAATCACTGACAAGCTTTTGTGTAGTCGTCTGGTTTTGATGAGATTCCTCACAGACTGACAGAGGACTTGGGTTGATAGTCCCCATGCTTTCGCTCTCATATTTTAGATTTGGATTTCTGCCTCCAAACAATTACTTGTATACAATTACAAGTTCTTTGTAAATTTGAATTCACAGAAGATTACTTTTCTACTGAGCTGAAAAGGAAAGTGGTCTATTCCTATGTAATTATTGTACTTTTTAGTTAGCTTTTTTCTTTAAAGCATTTTAATTAAACATTTCAGAACTAAGGCAAGACAGAATTATTGACATAATCTTCTTTATTTCTGGTTCTGAATTCAATGCAGTTTTTAATTAATTAGAATTCTGTATGGTAAGGCTTCAGAGATGTTTCTGTCTTACCAGTTATCTTCAAAACTAGGATGTTGTTGCAAAATACTTGAACATTTACAGTAAAGTAGTCAAATCATCAGATTTGCTTACTTGCTTACCTGTCCCAGAGACGAAGTCACTTTTCTTAACCAGTGGAATTCCCTCAGGAGGAAATTAATCTTTAAACTGAGTAAATGTATAGACAGCCCCAAAAGCATAAAGAGTGATTTTCCACAGTCTGAAGAGTGAATCTTACGGATACTTCCATAATTCAGATTACTTTCCGAATCTTACATCACAAAATTATTAACGACAAAGAGTGAATAAAGGATCTTTTTGAATATTTCCTAAGATCTTGATTTTTCATAACACATAAAAAGTAATAGAAATGAGATAAAAAATACTGTCTCCTTTGTGTCAATGATTTGACCTTTATCCCACCAGTCCTTCCAAGTGGCTCAATCTCTCTGTGTCCTAGAAGTGAAACATAATGAACCGTTTGGTTTGTTTAAAATGTCTTTCCTAGTAACTGACTATATACACATTTTGTCCTCTGCTCAATGTGGTCATGTCTGAATCCCATTCCAAGGGAAAAAAACATTTCAGTTGTCCTGTAGGTTGGAAGAAATTTAGTTGTGTGAAATAGGGCCTGTCAAGAGTACTAATTACATTAAAACTGTTTAGAGTGACTCAAACCCTCTAAAAAGCAAATTACTATATCTTTGCTTATAATACACTATAGAATATAAACTGTATGACACTGAAAGTGTTTCTCAAAGCTTAAGGAGTGCAACAATGCTCCTGTCTTACCGTGGCTTCTTACTAACACTTAACATGTCAAAAGCTCTTCGTATTTATCATTATCTCGGCTAAAAATTAATATTATGAGTAGACTTTATGATAATCAGCATTATAATATACAGTACTAGTACTGCATTTCACAAGTGTTTTATGTTCTTTTATAAGACATTACTTATTCTATATTCTGCCCCTCTTTTAATAAAGCAAAGCTTTTGCCAAGTTTTGCTTAGGATTTCAGAAATTTAGTGACTAAATTGGACTCTATAGTCTCCTGATTCCTCTGGGAGAATTACTCAATATTTCCATCACAAGCCCATCTCTCTCGATGCCAGTTACATTCATAAAATTAAAATGCCCCTTAGTCTAACTCAACACAACTGCCAAATAATAAAAGTATTAGTGTAGCATTGCACATCTGTCAACCTGTTTTGACGTCTGTATAATCACGCATATTTTGTTTTTAAAGGCATTTTTATACTGTTAAACTGATTACTTGGCTACTTTTTCAATTTGTATTGCCCAGTTCTTGTTCAGTTCCACGCTATTTTCCTTTGAGACTAATTACTCTTCACACAGTGAAGAGTACAAGAAATACAACCTGTATAGGAAGCATGAGGGATTCTAATAGCGTGGAAACTGCTGTCAAGTGCCGTGTTTGTGTATTTTCATGAAGATCAGTTGAGGTACTACAAGTGCAAAAGGAGAAATTAAACTTTTCGTAGTGACAGAATTAATTATTACTGTAAGCAAACTTTCCAATCAGCTCAAGAAGTAAAGTCTTAATGTCATTTTGTGATAGTAAACCAAGGAAAAATAATACAACCTCAGCATTTTAAAAGCTTCTGTCTTTTTGCCATGTGTTGTCAGAAATTCTTTATAGCACAAGCCATTAAGTTTTCCTGGCAGCTCCTCAATGTGCTGCTAGTTACTCTAAGTAGTTGCTCTGTGTTGTCTGCGTATCTGCAGCCATGTCTGTACCCTGATGCCAACATTGTGATCCTGCTTTGCCTCACACAAGATGGTGCTTAGGCACCGAGGTGGTTTCTGCCCAATGCTGTATCTTGCTGCACTTTTTAATCCTTTATTTCAGGTGTCGTCTTATCTATTTTTTTTTGTATCCTGAGCACCAACCTCATTTTTACACAAATCCAAACCTCTTTCCTACTCTTATACTCTAACCCCCACCAGTTTAAATGTGAAGATGTGGTCTTTGTTTATATGATCCCCAAAACTTAGCTTGGCATCACACTCTGAAGCTAGGCACTACGCTTTCCCCTCACCTTTATTGGCTGGAAACCAAACACTGATGCCATTCCTGATTTCTGTCGAGAAGTGTGCCAAAAACTCTTACTCTGTCCAAAAGTGGTAGTTTGCTAAGACACATTGTATGCGTTGCCATAGCCCTTCTGAAATGACATTAGTTAAATTTATAACCTTACATAAGGTTACCAATTAGATCAGGTGACACGAAAAAGCGAGTACGGGCTTTTAACATAGTTTTTGGTATTTTGTAGTTTTTGGTATTTTTGGGCAAGATGCGAATCCTGGTTCGTCACTGACAGCATCAATGACCTAAGTTTAAACAAAGTCTTAGAGAAAGCTAATCTGATGGTCACCACATAATACCACATTACAGAGAGAAGGATGTTTGAGAACTAGCTAGGACAGGGCTTTAATGAAGCTTAGGTTTGCAGGTTTGGTTTCACCTTATGCTGAAAGGTATTACTAGACCACTGTAACGGAGGGGTCAGAGGTATAGAGCTACAGCCAAGGTTTTTCATCAGATTACAGCTGTGCTGGGGATGAAAGAAGCTAATGGACCTCAGTACTGTGGAACTTCTTTCTGACTCATTTGCATTATTGCATTACAATAACAGTTTCTCCTAAATGGTAGACTAAGCTTAAACTTAAAATGAACTCTGCAGCCCACCAAGTACCTATGAGCAGTTTACTGTAGCTTGTAGTTTCCTTACATACCCAAGACTCTAAACTAAGTCCTATTTTGAGGTCTTGTTCAGTAATCCCTAAATATAAAAAACAAACATAAAAAGGGCATAAATTCTGACATCTAGCCTTGGTTTAGTCTGCATGATTTCTTTAACCTTTTTAGATAACTGCACCTCGTTTTCTTTTCCCATTTTTAACACTAACCATAACGAAATTCCAAACCAAGTCTGAAGCCTATTCCATCAGCATTTACCTGCCAAATCCCAGTACCACTTTAGCGCAAAATCAGCACTAGAGTTTGACAAGCTCTAACTATGGCTTCTAGGTCTCAACTGCATGTGTTATGCATCAAAAGTATTGTATCACTGACTTAGTTTATTTTTTTCTTGTTTTGTTTTGTTTTTCAAAACAACAAGTAGAATGGGTGAATATTCCTGTTAAAAAAGGTTCTTTAACACTAATTATCAGCAGCTGAAACATTTTCCATTTGAGATATCATGAGATTTTCTACTCTAACTTACTACATATTTTAGGATAATCAGAAGTAATTTCTTTAAATACATATTGAAAAGCACCCAACACTGGAAATAAGCCGTTTTAAACTCTGCTGAAAGGTATTAACTTTAAAATTGTTTTTAAAACACTGTTTTAACTAAATCTTCATGAACTAGATTTTGTGAAAATATTAGGGAAATTTTGCATATCAGAGGTTTTGGATGCTCAGCATCGGCTGCTCCAAGAAAACTGACTGACAGAGGGTTTTTATATTCCCAACATGTTGAGTACACTAGGATACCAGAAACAATTTACAAAATGGTAGATAATGTTTTACAATGTTTTAAAAAACTTAGGCTATCAGATGTAAGAATGCTAAGACATACTTTCTGGTAGAAGGCAGTCTGACATACCATTCTTCTGAACCAAGCATTCCAACGGAAACAGATTGACAACGTTGCAAATCTGTACCTCTAAGTGTTTGCCTACAATGAATTTTAAATGCAAACTTCAATCTATTATATTTATCTCAATTGCCTATGGCCACTGCTGGAGACAGGAGACATAGCTACACGGATTTTTGATCTAGCACAGCCTGGTCATTTCCAGATTCACATTACTGTGAATGAAATAGCTAAAGATCTAATCACTAAGTATTGAAAAGTTGAAAAGTTCAAGTTCTCTGTGTACATTTTCATACCTACACTGGTGCAGTAAACTGAGGAATTTTATTCCCTATATATATAAGCTCATCAGAAACTTGTATCCCTTTTAAAAGCTTATCAAAATAATCAGAAATCTTATATGGCTATTAGGATTCTATGTTCCCTCTTGATTGCCATTATTTCCTGAGCATGCTGTCCTTAATCTAAGAAGGAAGAGGTTGAAGACAGTCCTTAAGTTTGTGTAAAATGTTGAAAATAATTTCTGAGCATATTTTTCATTTTACCACTTTTTGACATTTTAAATTCTCCCATCATGCTGCTTTTAATCTGCAAAAAATCTGCAGTGATTGCTGAGTGTATTTAAGTGTCCTTCACATGCTCAATAAAGGTTCTTTAAGGCAGCTGCCTAATTCATCACCACTGAAATACTGAGCAACACAGAACCAAAGCTCATTTGTGGGTCTCAGCTCTGATCCACTGTAAGAACTAAGCATGACAAGTTCCAAACTTTGGATAATTTTCTTTTTAGCACAAGATATACAAGTGAGGCTGGAAGTTTCCTAAAATGGAGACATGCTTTTAATGTTCTCAGAAAACAAAAATTGTAACGGGATTTTGCTTAATGATTCCCACAGAAAAAAAGCAAAAAAGCCATCCTGCCCAGTCTGAAACCCAAAAGATTACTATCTCACCATGTAATGACAAACAGTCATATGAAAACAGGTCTTACCCTGCAGTTTTACAGTATTTGCAGTAGGGAGAAGAACAGTATCTGCTACAAGAGTGATTTGCCCCACCAGTTGACACCAATTGACCAATTGACATATGTTTAAGTTGAACACTGTTGTTAGGATAGAAAGAGGGAAAATAAGGGAAAATATAAAGGAATAATCTAAGAAAGCAATAAATGTAATATTGTAGTATTGCATAGTCAGCAGTTCCTTACTGAATGGGATGCAGCTGCAAGAATCATCAATCCTCTCTAATTCTTTGCCAATCTTGATGTTACAGAAGCAATGGGAGTACAACTAATGGAATCTGAGTATGGATATTAATTCCCCTTTTGTACTTTCCTGTTTAATTTGTATTCAGTAGACTACTGTTGCATAAAAAAGAGGAAATGAGACTTCAACAAGATATAAAACAAGCAAGGATGTTTAAAAGAAATTAAGTACCTTGTAAGAATGAAGAACTGCCCAAACCTCAGTTATTTTTTATCTTTAGTAGAAATGCCTCAGATTTACTTCATTTCGTGACAAAAAAACTGTCTTACCTTTACATATGTCCTTGCCAGTTCCCAAAACGTCGGAAAACGATCTACAGAATTTTTCCTCCTTTTTATTCTCCATTCTAGTCTCCAACAAGCATAATGCCCCTTATGTCAACACATAGTCCAAATCTTCCTTCTTCATCGGTTTATGGTTCCCTGTAGGACTCAATAGGCTTGATCTATATTTGCCATAATTACAAAAGCTACCATGGAATATCTCAAATAGGAGTGAGTAGTTCTGTGATCTTTCTTGTAAGATTTGTCCCTAATGAATACATATAGAATCATAGAATCATAGAATGGTTTAGGTTGGAAGGGACCTTAAAGAACATCTAGTTCTAACCCCCCTGCCATGGGCAGGGACACCTTCCACCACATCGGGTTGCTCAAAGCCCCATCCAGCCTGGTCTTGAACACTTCCAGGGATGGGACATCCACAGCTGCCCTGGGGCAACTTATCCCGGTACCTCACCACCCTTATAGTGAAAAATTTCATCCTGATGCCTACTCTAAATCTACTCTCTTCCAGTTTGAAACCATTAGCCCTCATCCTATCACAACAT
>VYXH01005647.1:39215-63545 GCA_013397275.1 Burhinus bistriatus | reverse complement strand
CTGGTGTCATTGATAATGGTGTCTATGAATCCTCCTCAGTGGTGCTGTAGGGCTTGCAGGCCTGCAGAACTGGAGCACTTACTTACCACTGCTGTGCAGATAGGAGGCACACTGTGGGATGAGAATGCCAGCAAGTGTCCCTGTGCAGTAGGGGAGGTCCTGCTGTACACTGTTGATCAAGAGGATCTCTACCACAGTCAGACTCTTTCTGGACTTACCTAGCCCATACAGGTTGCCTGGTGAGATCTGGGGATGATAAGGCTCCTTTGCACAGCAGCACAAACAATGCCTCCTCCTCTGGTAAGGGATACTGGACATGCTGATCCTTATTGTCAAAGGCCAGCTCTTTAGGAAGAGTACTGAAGACTTTGCTCCAGTTTAGAAAGTTCACTATCCCTAGTTGATCATTCAGCACTGTCTGGTCCTAGTAGTGGGAACTGATCCCATGACTGTAAGATCTCCTCTCCACCATGAGAACACTGCTAAGGGCAGCCATTGTCGCCTGTGTTGAATGGCAACATCAGTGGGTTCGTCATGTTGTCCACACTTCTGACAGCAGTCTTGTCCACCCAGACTGGGTGCTCACAACATGTTTGCTGAGGGATAGTGCTACTGCCTGGACAGAAGCTGGCAATGTGCGCTTGCAGCCCAGAAAGCCAACCGTATCCTGGGCTGCATCAAATGGAGTGTGGCCACACCTCTCCTACAAAGACAGGCTGAGAGAGTTGGGGTTGTTTAGCCTGGAGAAGAGAAAGTTCGGGGGAGACCGTATTGTGACCTTTCAATACTTAAAGGGGGCTTATAAGAAAGATGGGCACAAGACTTTTTAGTAGGGCCTGTAGTGATAGGACAAGGGGTAATGGTTTTAAACTAAAAGAGGGAAGATTCAGTTTAGATATAAGGAAAAAACTTTTTTCAATGAAGCATAGAATTGTGAAATGGTTTGGGTTGGGAGGGATCTTAAAGATCATCTAGTTTCAACCCCCTTGCCATGGGCAGGGACACCTCCCACTAGACCAGGTTACTCAAGTCCCCATCCAACCTAGCCTTGGACAGATATTATCTGTGTGGGCATAATACACTGTAATGGCTTTGACAAGGGGACCTTTCTCAGATTCACATAGGTAATAGAGATATTGATAGGTAACAAAGATAAGTAAAAGGTATAGACATTTTTACTTTAAATAAACCTGAAGAATTATTTGAAGAGTCAGTTGCTTGAGCATATTTCTTCTCATGTTTTGAAAGTGTTCGGTAGAATATACTATTTTATATCATGGATCTTAGATCCTTTGCTTTAGTCTGAGTTATGTCAGTTTCCCTCATGTGGAAGAATTGGTTCTTGATATGTATTTGACTAACAACTGAAAGAAGATTTTTACCTTTATTTCATCCTAATTTAAAAAATCCATAGTCTACTCTGTTATAACTGTGTGCACAGTTTCAAGGACTGTATTGACACTGTTCCACCAAAGCAGATGTTATCAAATTATCAAATGCCAAGACCTTTTTGACCAAGATGTGAAATATTTAGTATAAAATAAAAAAGAACAGTTTAATTTGGTCTCAAGGTTCAACTGAAACATAAACCATCTAATTGTTTTTGAAATCCCAAAGGCCTCAAAACCAATTTTCTATTAAGATTTCTGACATTGTTTTGCAGACTCATGAGATCTGAACAGTTAATTGTATTGCCTGCCCTGACTTTTGAGTTTTCCTTTTCATTGATCCCTGAAAATTCACCAGATAATTCTATAGAAAGCAGATAAGTGTGCCTACGCCAATGGGATCAGTCAGAAAAATCAAAATTAATACTACTATGATAGAAAATGAAGAGATGCAAAAAAAACCCAACCAAAACCCCAACAAATTTTTTTTCCAGCCTAAGACCACCTTCAAGCTAAGAACACTTGCATACATTTTCAAGGCTCTCATCTGAAAAAAAAAAAAAAAAGCAAGCTGGTTTTAATAGCCCATGACTGTCAACTGAAAAATAGACTAATTGGACTACTCAGTGAAGCATTAGAAAGCTGAATGCAATTACAGAAAAAAGTTTCATTCTTAAGAGTACGGAGTTTAAATTTGAGCAGGTTTAGTAATGGGCAAAACTTCAGAAGTTTACATATTGCATATTTTCTGTAACTACAGAAGTACTCATCTTTAGGCAAAGTATTTTGGAAATTGTGCAACAACTTTTCACTTTCCTTTACCTATTTAGGAATACCAACCCATGCCAATAACCACTAAACCTTCCTCTTTTCCTCCCATTGCCCTCAGGAGCAGCTCAGCAGGATCATGCATTTTTGTACATGTTATTCTCTCTTTCTTTTCTACAAAAGAAAAGGGGAAATAAATAAACTCGACAATTATTTTGTACCAACTGCAGCAACACTGAAAGTCTTTGTAATCTAAAGCACTTTCTTCCATGTGCAAAAACAGTTAATAGCGACTCCCTGTAGCTAACAGCAGTCTAAGCATTGGAGCATAATGTTAAACAGTGGTATCTCTTTGTGGAATATGAAGGCCTTTCTTCAGTCCACAAAGCTGCCACTACTGTACTTGTTACCATCTGTCTGCCGTACACAAAGTCTGAAACGGAAAGCAGAGGTAGAGGTGTCAAAAGGGACTTGCAGTAACAAATGGTAATTTATTTTTCTCTTAATGAAGAAAAGAACAAAAAATGTCTTAGAAAATCCCGAAAAGGAAACCCTGAGTTACCCTACCTTGTAAATGAGCCACATTTTTCCACGATTGCACTCCAGCCACTGCAGGGAACCACCGTGTGGTGCTGGTGTCCATGCTCCTTTGGAGGAGTCAGTGGCAGGGCAGGGAAATGTGTTGACTTCTTCTGCATCCTGGCATTTTCTAGGTTGTTATAAGAAAGCAAGTCTCCACCACTGTCTGGACAGGTGATAAATCAATTAACATGAAGACAGCTTCTTGATTATTTTTTCCTCTTTTTTCTTATTGGTTACCTCTTCACTACTCTCTGTTGAAAGGAAGATGGGGTGAAAGTCAGTTTTAAAGACCTCTTACCACCATGCTATGCAGTGTAGAAGTATCAGGCTTGGCAAATTTCTGGAACACCTTCAACTACTTGTCAGCCAGATTTCCCATTAGTTCACCCTCTGAGTAACTGAGGGGCAAAAGTGGCATCCAGCTGGCTCCAGGAAAATGGTGAAAACAGCTTGATTTATGTTTCTCTGTCTTATATCCCAAATGAAGACTGGCTGAGCTAGGCTCCAGAATCTGTCCTGTTATGGAAGGGAACTATCAGCTGTGGCTCCTGAAATGCCTTTGAAGTGTTTTATGAGTAGATTTAATCTAGTGCCAGACAGTGTTTACAATGTGTGATACTACTACCTTTGTTGCTGTGTGTGAAGATTTGACCTGTTCCACAAAGGTCACAATCGATGACTGTGATGCTCCCTCAGAGTTCCCTTTGGTTTTGCTTCGTGTGTAAATATGATTGCCAGACTTTCAAGTCTCACTAAGAAAGCCTTCTTGCTATGAAAGATAAACTAAAAGGCACCAGAATGTCATGTATATTTATCAGAACAGAAGAAATTATTACAGATAGTTTCCTTTCTTCCATGAACTCAGCAAGAAAAATGAAATTTAATATAAAAAACTGCAGTGTTACCATTTTCTAGGAAGCAGAAAGAAGTATTGCATGTAACCTGATATAACAGAGAACTGTCAGTAAATCATTTCATCATTGTTATTGAGTTTAAAGGTGCAGTTAATTGCTTTACTAAGACAGTCAAACACATCATAATGAGCAATATATTAATCTAATTGTATCTCATATGTTACTCAAGAAATATTTGGAAGGAGATCCTGAAATTCAACAATGTTGTTTTTTCTAAATAATTAACATGATAAATTTACCATAACTTCTTATTCCATGATTTAGTACAAGCACCACAGAATTCTCTGCATTTTGTTACAGTGCAGAGGGAGACTTCATTAAGATGCCGAATCTTCTTTAACAGTCTGGAATATTTTGATTTTTTTCCCTTGGTGAAATTTTTGACCAGTTTTTTTCATGATTTGGTTGCTTTCTTCCACCTAGCAGTAGAGATGAGTTTTTCTCAGACAAAACTGACGTGGCTCAAAGAAATAATATTAAAGGGAATCTCAAAGATTGGGAAGGTATTTAAGAAGTGAGAAAAACTTTTCTTTTATCATTACAATAAATTATATTACATGGATAGCCTAATGTTGTTAGGAGGCTGGAGATTATCAGTAGGGACAGGTAGGCTTGGAGATTACCAGCAGGAACAGTTATGTCAAATGAAAGCTATCAGAAGAGAAGGATGCATCAACATGGCTTATGAAGAGGTCCACGGGATGTGTTATAGCACTGGGTGCCGTGATTATCCACAAAATTTCATTGTTAGTTCACTCCCTGGCTCTGTTTTCTACTGGTCAAATGAGGTCCTTCAAAGACAAATCTGTTCCAGGGGTGGCAAACACTAAAGCAGCGCCAACACTAGCTTTAGCACCACTTGCCACTTGGCTTTAGCAAGCGATCAGTGCTGATTAGTGCTTGTCCCTCTTTTATTTGGTGATATAGACATAATATGAGACATAGAGCTACCCAAAGGTAAGCAGTCAGTGGTCTTGATTTTCTCTTAACCTTGGCATTAGCCCCACTGTACAAGCTTGCTCCTGCATCTTTTTATAACACTTTTAGATGTGCAAGTAAGAAGTGCTGTGTAAGTGTTAAACGTTGATTAATTACTATTATTACAAACATTGCAAGGTTTGCTTGCTAGGGGGTGTTTAGTGTGGGCCTTAATCACAAGTAAAGGGAGATCAGTGGGAAATGACATCGTTTCCTGTGGAGTGCTGTACTGCTGTACAGAAAATGCTTCATTTTTCCCCTCCTAAAAACCTAATTGCTTTGTGTTATTGTTTAACATCCTGTAATTGCAGTAGTTGAAAGCAGAAAAAATAAGTTGTTCTTTTTGGATTTGTAAGTGTGCATTTAGAAAGCACCTAACGTGAAAGTGTGACGACAGAGGGAAGTAGAAGGAAACCCAAGGGTGGCATATTCCCTTCTTAGAGAGCCTGAGCTTCCTATGAGTAAATTATCATTAACAGCATGTGTAACAGGAGTTACACATGCCTATACTGTGAGAAGCCTAGCATCCCAACTACAGAATACTACAGCGCAAGTGCAATTATTGACCCTGCAGTGTCACATGCCGGTACCTTCCCATCTATTGAACTGGAATTGAATTCCAAATGGCAAGCAATGAGAAAGTTTAAGATATGTCTTTGTGTTTTACAATCTTGCAATTCTCACATCATCTGGAGAAAGGTACAAAATAGAAAAGGAAGAGAGGTTTGTAACTGAAGCAGTTATATACACATAAAAATAGTTTTTAAGAGAATCTCTTAATAAAACATGGAATTGTGCTAAATGTATTTATTATGACTGTTTTCCCTACTTCCCCTCTGCCTGCAATCAGTTTTTGTGTACATAAGTCTGATGGGGAACTGTTTTGCTTCAGATAATATCCTAGACTGTGACTGCCAGAGCAAGGGCTGAAGGTGGGACCTTGCAGAAATTAGGATAATTAGCACTGCTGGCCTGTGTCAACATATCCTAAAACATGATAATCTGTTGATGTGGAGCTCTCAGTACTAAATTTTGTTTAAGAGTATGAACGTATTACAGAAAAAACATGTTTTAAAAGATCCATTTTGAGTTTGAAAAGGTTAAGTGAAAAAATAAAGATATGTAAGCCCTCAAAAAAAAGCGCTACCAAGAAAACTCTTAAGGCTCATTACCTATGCCAAAAATGCAATCACATAAAGTAGAAGAGCATATGCTGATGTTAAAGAAAAAAAATGTTTCCTTAAAGCAAATTAGGCACAGATTTTTTTTGTGACAGCTGAAAAAAAATCTCTGTATTTGTCTTTTGTTCCTGTGCTCACTTCCCTGTAATTTTACGTGCTGAATATAATGTTGTTAGACCGTGTATACTTGGCATAGAGAAGTCTAATCATGAATTAACGGGCATGCCTGTAAGCATTTTGCAGGGGAGTATGTATTGAAATTCACAAATGTGCATTCTCATTACCTCCCGTATTGTATGTTTGTAGGAAACTGTCTAACGCCCCCGCCAAAAACAGTCTGCATATTCCATTCCATATTCAGTGCTGCTTAAGAGCGGCACCAGTGAAACACTAGTTCTCAAAAGCTGTGTGCACAGTATTTCTATCTTTAGAAGTGGATGTTAGTGTCACTGGGAACTTTTACATGTAGAGAAAGACTGTAGAGACCGAACAACAAACTCAGGCTGATTTGCCATCCTGACAGCTGCTGTCAGTTCATGAGAAGCGCGGTGCGGCTTCTGCATTCACAGAGAGCAGTAGTGTCAGTAAGACTAAGCCTGTCCCCCCTTTGACCTTGTCCATGGAGCAGGGAATTTGCTTAAAATTCCAAGCAGAAGGGGAATACCAGACCAAAAGCTGCTGTTTTGGGGTCTTTTTTTTCATTGAAAGACAGTTTATGGTTAGCAGATGAAGGCTAAACCACAGGCTACAGTACAGCTACAAGCTATTGACTTACTTTTCCCAGATAATAGTGATCCCGATATATCCCAAAAGGGAAACCCAGAAGTTTGTGTGACATCTGGGACACCTCAGAAATAAATTTAACAGTCTTTGCTGCATAAGTAGGCAAATCGAAATGCCTACTAATGTTTGTTAATAACTTTGTTTGAGTAGGAGAAGACGACACTGGAAATTATCCATCTGTCCTTTTGATTTCAGTAGCAGTGTACCTGTACTATGAATGAAAGGTGACAGGAGGTTCCATACAGGTGTCTGTAGGGTGATTCTTACTTTCTCTCCCTTTACTGTGTTTCCTTTCATTTCAAGTTTATGTGGTGGGAGGCTGGAGGGGGAGCAGGCGGGGTTGGTTAAAGAGACAAGAAGAAACCACGTTTTCAGGCCAATACAATTCTTTACTAAAAGAAAACATTACACCGTTGTTGCAACTGAAGTTTTCATTCCAGCCATATGGACTAACTTTCTGTATTATCCCAGCAAATTGTGTTCCTTCTGCCAAGACAAATACACATTATTTCACTCCTGTATTGAAACTAGCAGCTAATATGTTTCATCTTAGCTCCCTTTTTTCTTTGATAAAATAAAAATTTTCACAAATGTGACATCCACTTTTCATTTGATATTTGTGGTTCTTTCCCCCAGTCTTTTTTTTGTCATTGTACCATATCTACTGTGTTGTGCTGCCAGTTTCAATCTTCCTTACATCACGGTTTATTCTTCTTCATCACAGTCCATATAGTGTTTTTTTCTGGCTGGATTTTTGTCATCAGTTTATCATCACTACAAGCTGCTATGAGCACATGCTTTGATTACAGAACTTCTTGGTGTGGCTTCTTTAAACATAGTTTCTCGACACTATTTCACTTCAGAAATAAACATTTACTTGATGTGCACCTCATTCTCTTGTGTTATAAATGGGGCTTCTCGTACAATAGATGATTTACTCAGTGCTTCACTGTACCCGTTTCTGTTCACTTTGCCCTTGTTAAATTTGTGGGGCCATCCTGATATTGATTAAACAGAATTTTCTGTTGTAGGTAATTGACACTTGAAGTGCCATGCTGATGTATAGTTCTGAAACCTACTATGAGCTGTGGCTTCTTAGAAGTGGCATAAGGAATAAAAGAATTGATATTTATGATACTAAGTACCCAATTCTGAACAGTGCATTCAGAAATTTAATTTGGTTCAGGATGATTACTGGGGAATGGCCTGGGGCTACAGAGTTATGATCTGAAAATTTAATTTGGAGACATTGCTAAGGGTATGTTTAATCTCTGTCTAACTGCAAAGCTTTCTTACATAAAAATTGCTTTGATTTTATTAGGCAGATCATGACAATAGCTGAGGTCAGCAGAGGTAGCAACTGGATGTCTATGGCAAGAGAGTGTGATCTAATTCGTTCCCCAAGGAACAGTGGAAATACAGTCTGCAGGCCAATCATCTTGACTGGTGTGTGCCGTCTTCCTAGCACAACAGGAATTTTGAAATACTAGGGGCTAAAGGCAAGAAGGCAGATGATTAGAAGATAAATGGTCTTTGCATGAGGTCAGGCAATTTTTCCACTGGGGCCTTCTGATCAAATGTTCCTCTGGACATGTTGAATTAGTTTCATCCTGAAATAGTACTGAACCCAGGTAAGTAGATCAAAGGTGTTATGCAAGCTTTTCCTTTTACTTTGCTCCTATTCTCTCTCTTTTTTAAGGCTTTATGTCTATGGATGAAATAGGATAAAATAGATGCAATAGACCCTCTAAATGTAGAGTTCCCTCCCTTCTAGAGAAGTCAAGTTAAGGCAAAAAGTCTGCCTGTGGCTCAAAACCACACTAATTCCTTCCATTAGAAAGAAGGAGTGCCAAAAAAAGAAGGGCTACCCAAAGCAAAGTTCTTGCAGACAGGTAGCTTAGGAGTGGGACACTATGAAAGTCAAAGGGGAACTATGAGCCGAGAAGGTATAGGTAACAGAGTTATTATCTAAAAGATGAACACCACTGTGTCTTCTTCTGGCTACATTTAAAATGAAAAAATGGTGTGATCTGCTCATTCCGTTAAAAGGCCCCTGTCTTTTTGAGAAGCATGTATACAGCAGATCTGAAATGGGTGGAGACATCCAAGCTCCTGAGGGGGATGGAAGGCCAGGGCAATAACAGTTAGTGAGTATTCTCCATTGCATATCTGTGTGACACTCCTAGCATGTGGTCTTTCCACCTTTCTGAAGTGCTAACTGTCCCAGCAAGCCGTACCTGGAGAACCGGCTCTGGGTACTGGGCTCCACTCATGAGATGCCTTTTGAGCTGTATTAGAGGTACACATCAGCGCTTGCCCTGTCAGTATCAGAGTGTACATCAGTGAGGGTAAGGCACAGCTCGTCTACACTCATGCTTAGTCAGACACACACTTGGGCTGATAAGGGAAGTTTGGCCAGTCTGGACATGGAAGCAATAAGAAGAGTTGAGAGCTGGCCAGAATTAGACTTATGCATATGGCAGAGAAATGGCTGGTCTGAACCCACAGGCCAAGCAGAAAGGTAGAGGAGCAGCCCATGGGCACGTGTGAGGGGACATTTTAACTGCTGCCAGCCCGATGCTGGATGGGCATGCCCAGCCTGATTTGGAAGCTAAGTAGGTCAGCTGGCTTGCTGAGAGACAGAGTGTGTGTCACGGTGACAATACGTTAGCATAGGTTTGGTCATTAATGCAGCTACACAGCTTCTGCACAAAAGCTGGCTTCAACCTGGCCATCCTGAGCACAGGTGGAATAGGAGTTTCTCTGCCCACACTTGACTATTACTAGACCTATTCCTAATCAAGTACATATAACAAGTGGAAGACAAAGAGGTCTGAAAGGGCAGGGAAGCAATGAAGATAACAGTAAATATAAATAGCTTGTGACACAGGAGAGTAACCATAGTGCTCCAGTTCTTCACTTTTCCACTGTCTTTTGCTAGAGATTACCTTTAACATTTTTTAAAAATTATTAGCCTACAAACTGTAAATGGCTGGGCTATTTCCATCTGGTGATGTCCATAAGAAATACAGCTTGGTTCATTGATGAAAAAAATTTTTCTTGGAAATTAACTATTTCCCTTCAGAACCCTGAAAAGTCTTTGACAATAATGATATGAAAATAATGGTGATACAATTAAATTTGTGCTGTCACAAAGCAGATGGAAAGCAGCCAGGTGTGATCACTGATCGTTTGGTAAAAGTTCTTTTATTATTCACCTTCTTTCCACTGTTCATCTGTAGCTGAATGTGCTGACATACAGTTGGCAGATATGTGCTGTTTTACCACATCCCTTCTTAGTCTTGGACTTGATTTCCATATATCATAGCACAATCCAGCAATTGCTCATTGCTATTTATATGTTAAAATGTTGCATTACTTGCTAACACCCACGTACTGGAAATAAATATAACTCTGAGTACAGTTTAGACTATGCTGTTAACGGCAACCCACATTTTCATTTGGGAGTTTAAGAATCTGAGGATTTCAGAAGTAATTTTTTTGATTCCCTATCTTCTTTGTTACAGTCTTCCCCCCCACCCCCGCCTCAGACCTACACCTCTGTCATCAGGCCCTCCTCTTTAAAGAAATTCTTAAAAATTATATAGCTGCAGAGACCATTAGAGTAGACCTCCTTATTTAAAGATAAGTTGGCACCTTCCAAAGCCGTTTGATTTTTCTACCATATACATCAAGACAGATATCTTAACTGTGTGAGCTGGATTTATGAAGCAGCCATAGCAGCCTGTATTAAATACTACTCTGCTTCCAGAGGAATGGCAAAAGGGTCCATATGCTCACAAACACAGTAGATTTATCCTCAGTTGTTGCTCCTCTGGTGCCAGCTGTTACTTCTCTCTGTTTTGCTTCTTGCCAGCAGATAGGAAATCCCTGCATAGACAGTGGAAGCCTTTCTGAAGTTTTTCCTCCTTCCTTTAGCTCCAGCTAGGAGAAATTGTTGCTATCAGGTAATCTCTTTACTCATCAGCTACTGTGGAACAGGAAATAACTGTATGGACATTCATATGGTAGGCACATAAACAGCAGGGAAGATTTCTGAAGCAGTAGATTAGGGTAGGGGCAGCAAACAAGGATATTATTGTTGTGTTTTACGAGGAATGTTTTGCTTACTGCTTCTGTCTCATTTCTATCTTGAGGTTGCCTGTGCAGAAAGCCTTTGCAATACGTATTTCTGATTCTGCAGCTAGACATAAACAACCTGTGACTACCACCACTATCTTTGTAAATTGGCCAGGCTGCATTAGTCTTCCTTTTCTTATAATCAATTACAAAGCTTCATTTCCTGTCTTCTGGGCAAATTGTCAAGTTAAAAACTGTTATACTGTAGTTGTATTATACTAAGTTGTTAAGGGATTAATTGCAAGTGCTAAAAATCCCATGGTATTCTGTTTGTTAAAACTAAGAAAAGCCATGTCACTGACATCTGAAACTCATTGTTTAACTCAGCCATGTAGTTGGGTTTTGCTGAAGTATTTTTAAAAACACTGGTCTGTGCCATCCATGGAAAAGCAATGTGAAAACTCTGATTCAACATGGAACTTAAACATCTGCTTGACAGTAAGTATTCAGTAATTCCACTGACTACAATGAAAATATTCATGTGTTTAAAGTCAAAGACCTTTTAAGTGCTCTTCTGGATGGGACACATTTTAAACTGAAGTGACTCAAATACCATCAACATAACTATAACTCTAGAAATCCTTATAATTAGACTTAGTGAAACAAAAGGCTTAAGTCTACAATTGCCTGGGCTACTTAACTGCCCAGACTATGTTTCTGGTCTTCTTTCCTTTAGTGCAATAAACTCAGTATGCCACTTAGCATAGGCCTTCCCCATGTTTCTCATGATGTGTTTACAGTGTTTTTGCTTTGTTGTATTCACTTTCTGACTACAAAGTTCAGGTGCTGTCTACTTGTCTTTCTATAAAAAGCTCCAAGGAATTTAATTAACTTATTTAAATATGCTTGTAATCTAGACTGAGAAAGGTCTCCTTATTGTTGCCAAAATCAGGTAATCAATTAGGTTTTGCCCTCCAAGTTGCCATGCTGTTGCAGGGCATCCTACAGCTGCAGAAACCAGCAGCTTTCACAAGGACTTCAGTCAGAATAATTCATACATGCCATATGCTGTCTTTGCTCAGAAGTGCAATTTTTGGCACTGGGTACTTAATTTTCTTTCTTTAATGTCAGCTTCCCCCGCCCTCCCCATACCCAATCCCAGGATGTTTGAAGGCATCTCTACCTGTGTGACATTTAGAGGAAAAGAAGGAAGAACAATGACATGTGACTGATTCACAGAAGATTGTAATATTTTAAATGTGTATATAAACACTTCCCGAACTTAATAAAATTCTCAGCTGAATAAAATTCTCAGTCATTCATTTATTCTTTAATTTACAAAGTTATTCAGACTATAACCACATAGTTATACAACAGTCCTGCAACCACCACTGTAAAAACATTACTTAGGAATATTTACTAAATTTTTAGCAACTAAATACACAATTGTTTAGCTTCAGACCATTGCTTATTTCAGCAACTCTTTTAATCTGCATGCAGTGACCATAGAATAATCTCATAAAAATCTAGATCTAGTTACAAAAATGTGCTGTCCTGCTCAGCTACCTGTATAATTCATTTACTGCCACTTGCTTCCTCCAGAGTATGCTGGGGCTGTGTAGAAAGTGGAGAAATATGCTCCAGAAACATGTTTCCTTTCACTGTCTCCGTTTACTTAAAATGGGTTGGGGTCTACTCTCCTCTCACTTGGGTATATTTTGGCACAAAATCCTACTCACTAGAGGCCTCTGTGAAGTTACATCAGTGTGAAATGCGTGCAAGTGGAGCTGCAGGCTGAGATTTCACAACCCATATGAGTAAGTCTAAGAAACGGTCCATCTGTCTGTCCCCACTTCAACTCCAAAGCTCAGGTCTTGCTCCCGGGTGCTGTCTTCTGCTCAGTGGTGTGCTGTCTTCTGCTCGGAAGGCTGGAAATGTTACAAGCCCGATGGGTACCCTGATGAAATTTCACAACTGCATTGCAGCCAACGAGATCAGGTGTCAACCCTGATCATAGAATGTAACTATTGGTGTCAGGTTCATAAATATTTTAAGTACCTTCACCATATTAAACTGAAAAACTGAAATTTTGCCAGCTTTTTTTCCTTAAGCCTTCCTCACTGAAAAGGGTATCAGAGGGTAAATCATCTAGAGAGGGAAAGAAAGGAAAACTGTTGTTTTTTGTTTTGGTTTGGTTTGTTTTTTCCCCAGTGCAAATAAAACCCCAAAGGTTACAATTATGTGCAATTATGAAAATTAAGCTGTACATAGTATGTGTAAAAGTAATGAAGTAAAGCATGTATATTTGCATACAAAGGAAAACCCACAAGAGTCAATTAGCTGACAAGCTGACTTTCCACAAAGGGTGTCTGATATATGTTTCCCTCTTTTTCTCTTTTCTCCCACACCACCTTGGCTTAGGGTGTATTTTCTGAGGGAAGCACAAACACTGGACAATTTTATTTTGCATTAAATAATGACTTTAAAGTAATTTGCACACTGTAGATTTGATTAACATACATAAAGAAAAAAACCCACCAACAAACAGCAGTTAATCATGAAATAGTGATATGAACCATACTTTGGAAATTAAGAAAGCAGCTCCATCAGGAAATTAGTCATAGTCAGAGTCTGAAATGGAAGGAAAAAATTAAACATCAAAAGGGTTCTAAAATTAAGGTGCTTTTTGGTGTAACATAAAACCCTTCCCACAAACTCACAGCAAGCAGTGCCATAACTTCTGCCAATCTGACCTCGTTATTTTCTCCTTTCTTACAAGGCACCTACTCATACTGAGTGTAATAACCCCACTGAATGCATGGATCATACTTTCTAAATGTTTTGTAGTAGCCTGAAGCCACCATCAGCTAAAGGGCAATGTATAATAATTTGAGGTAGCAATAGGTAGCAAACCTTCTTTGCATGCAACTGGTAGAGACAGGTTATGGACAGGTCTGACTTCTTTTATTTAGAGCAGCATACATCCTGTAGACAGATTTCTGAACACATTCTGAATCATTATTTCTGACAAAATTGTTTTCAGCTACTTTAAACAATATTAGAAATGAACATTTTCCCAACAGCTCTCTTTCAATTCACTGCCTGTTTTCAAAAAACAGATGATGGTTTTACAAAACCATCTATGAAATCAAATTTTTGTTTACAGAAATTGTTCGGTTGCCCTGGACACTCAGTATTCTGCACTCCCAAGAAAGATGCAGGTTCACTTCTTATATCCATCCCTCATTACCCATGAAACATGGGCCTATGCACAAAATAATCACTGATTTTTTACATTCTGAACACCATGCTTCCTTGCTAGGTGATCAATATTAATTTCTTGTAAATAAAATCCTCTGTCTTTTGTGCTCTTCTGAAACAAATTGGTGAGAAACTTCCCTCTGTATGGCCCTGAGCTTTGAAACATCCTACTCAGAATGTGAGATGGGTTGTTAACAGGAGTTTCTTTCAGAATTAGAAGTGAGGACACAGGCAGAAGGAAGTTGTTTATCTTACAGTTCCGATTTGGTGTTAATAATAGTGCACAAACAAGGCCAAAACATTATCAAAATGAGTGCAGCTAGCCTTACAAAAAACTGAAAATGTCATTGCCCAAGCATACCTGATTGAAAAGCTCCTGGTAAATATCTGAGTGTGGCATTAACACGAGATCTTCTTCCAGTCCTTAAGTGAGAGATCTGGCCATTTTCAGCTGAGAGGTACAACCGAAAAGGCAAAAATAAAGTACATTTTGATCCTATTTTTCCTAATGTTGGCACCTGCAGCATCTGTGAAATGGTTATGCTTTCTCTTTTCTCCATTTTACTTTAGCTTCCCGTTGGTCAAAGTGTGACTGAAAAAGAACATTTTGCTTTTGATTTCTTCTGCCACAGACTTCTGCCAATGGTAGTCCCTCTGCCCTTGCTAATCTTTCTAAGATGTCTGCCCTATTGAGACAATACAGAAAAAGCAGTTGTGCGGGATGGATTTCACGTCTAAGCTCTTAAATCCAAAGTATTTTGCCACAGTGATGACTGATTCTTTGCAAAAATTGTTCTGACAAAGTCCATTTTCCAATGACAGAGAAAAAAAGATGCATGGGGTACAGATATCATCTCAGAAGGTTCAGAGAATTTAATGTGGTCCCATAACTGGATGAGGAAGAAAAGGCTGCAAAGAACCTTCATAGAAAAATGTGTTGAGAGATACGTGGTTAATATGCTTAAATCCATAATGTGATGTGAGTTATGATTTCCGTTTTTTTTTTCTGTAATATTATTTTGTAGGGTTGGATAATAAGTCAAATAACCTCCATTGTTAAATCTTAGCATTAGCCACTGTTTTTTATGGGAATATCATCATGAATGACAAATAAGGAAGACCTATTTTACTTTGAAAGGACCCTACAAATGTTCATTTATACTTTGCATTCCAATTAAAGGTAGAAAAACACTGGTTTCTAGGGCAAAGAAATGGAAAAAAAAATTGTAGAAAGTGGTAAAAATATTCAAAATACCTACAAGAATTTAAAACATAAAGTAGCCCAAGATTTTACCTCACTTTTTTTACCTAAAATAGAAAGAAAATAGTGTTCTACAATATTTTATATGCCTTTTGAAGAACAGAAGATACATATTGTAAAACCCTTTTCTCCTTGCAAACTTCCTTGAAAAATTATGTACTTTACATGTTTAATAACTCATTTTATATTGATCATAAACATTCCTGCATACCTAGGAAAAAAAGACATGTATTTTTCATTTTAATATATGAACAGATTTATTTCCATTTGAGGAAAGCCAACAAAGAACAACTATCTAGTTTCCATGAAAGAGAACATACTCTTTATTCTTCATCAGCCAGACCCTGAACCTAAAACCTCTCTATATAAGGAGCCATTTTCAAGAAATAAATGGACGTTTGCTTTTGCTTATACAACTATTTCAATAGCGGTACAAAATGCCTCCAATTTAAGGAGCCAAAGTGAAGAGAAGATTTCTGAAATAGGCTTTCAAAAAGGCACAACAGCAGATACCATAGTCACAGATGTTAGCAGTAAATACTTAATTAAGGAAAAACCTTGTTCTATCCTCTGCTTTGTATTGAATGACCTCACACTAACAAGGGTACTGAGCTAATTCTGAATAAACACTAACAGAGAAAATTTCCAAAGTAGTAAGAAAGATATTAGCAGACTGATATTTTTTTCTCTTACATGATGCTTCCATCAACACATGTCAAAACTGTCTTTGCGAAAGCAGGTTCCTTGATGACCAAGCTGGGGCAATTGACCATGCCTAGAGAAGCCACTGAAGCTGGCCCCCTGTGAAGCTGGAAATGTCACGTGGGCCTGTGGCATCCCCAGACAACACCCTCATTACTAAGCAGCCCTGTTCGCTTAATCAGCTATTAGTGAAATAGAACACTATCTCTTATATTGTTGTTGAAGTCGTGGAAGCCCCATCCCTGGAAGTGTTCAAGGCCAGGGTGGACGAGAATTTGAGCAACAAGGTCTACTGGGAGGTGTCCTTGCCCATGGCAGGGGGGTTGGAACTATATGATCTTTAAGGTCCCTTCCAACCTAAACCATTCTATGATTCTATGATATCATACTCCCTTTGATATTTTCTTGAGAATCCAAGCGAATACGTAGAAGTAATTTAAACCAATAGTTGTATCACAGTGCTTTAACAAATGTGAGATCTGAAACAAAACTCTCAGTGGGAGTTATGGGTACAACGTTAGTTGCTACCAAGTTATTTTACCAGTTGAAGCCATAGACGAACAGTTGCAAACCTTGTGGAGGCTGAAAGGTAACAGCAAGCATTTCACTACACAGAGCAGCCTTACTCACAGGACATGAGACTGGACCTATCTCTCAATGACATCCATAAGATGTCATTGACTGGACTAAAGCTTAAAAATTATAACATAAACATTGCTGTTGTTATTTCTATCTGTTTTCCAGATCACCTCCAAGCTGTAAAATCTGGCCAATGCTTTGAATCAAAAAACATGACAAAGCCTTGCTAAAGAACCCTTTATAAAGAGCCAAACCAAAGTCTGGCAGCTAGACATTACTAATATTTAGACTGTTAAATGCCAGATTTTTCAGCTTAAACTTATTTCTATTTTTAATGCAATGTAATGACTTCGTGCTCACTGCAGCTCCATTTCTTGTATAATAAATATTACATCTGCTAATATTAATAAATATTGCATTTGGTTACAACAATAAATGCATCTGAGTGGGCTAATTTGCTCTCTGTTGGGGTATTTCCAAATTGATGATTCTTATTAATGTTAATGAAATTGGTAGATGGCATCCAGTGTCAATGCAGGCCTTGGCAAAAATGGCAGCCTGTAGCAGTGTACCACTCCATCATATATGTATGTAGTTAAATTTAAAAATGCAGCTTGGAGAGCTAACTAAATTAATTATGGTATCTGCAAAATTAAAAACTTTTATGAGGCACTTGACTTCTTTGCTACACAGTCATCACTACAAAACTTGCCTTTGTTGTTTTTCTTTGTTCATCATGTTTTTGCATTATAAATGGTATGAAATTAATCTGCCTCTAGTTGTTAAAGACAAATTTTAGCAATTGTGAAATGCATGAAATAATCTTCTGTATAGAGATAATGTGTAACAAGTATATATGTAGGCACTAAGGCATGACATTTCTTAGAGAATTATATTTAAGTTATTTTGCAGTAATTTTTTTTCTGTAAATCACTGTGTTTGGGGTTTGTTTGTTGTTTGGGTTTGTTTTTTTTTTTTTAATTTCTCAGTCCTCTGTCATTCAGATCTGGCACATAAACTCCATAGATGTCACCAGAGAATTGCACTCAGATTGGCAGAAACTGTGACCTGTGCAAGGTAGGTGTTCCTGTGGGTCTGAACATCACATTTTAATCACTCTTTGCTTCCATATCTCCATCTGTAGTTTGCAGAAGTTCTTGCCCCTCAGATACAGGTCTGGGACTAGCAGTCCCTTACTTTTTGCTGGATTTTTGGATGCCCTCAGTTGCATAAAAAGAAGATTTTAAAAAAGGTACTTGTATCTATGGTTTGAAATGCATACGGAAATCTCTTAAGAGTTAAAGATAATATATACAATATTAATGACTTAATAGTCACATTACTATTTTTTCAGCAATAAGCAAGGACAATCTTTAATTTCTAGATACCTTTTAAAGGTGTTTATCATCTGAGGTTCATAACTAAACAGAGGTACCTGGTGAAAGGTTTTGACCTGAGAATCCTTGTTCTCTTTCATCTTACTTCCCTGAGAACTACTATCTGACAGACCCAAGAAATGATCTTTTGAGCACAGTTTCAGAGCTAGGTCTCTGAAATCCTTAGCTTTCTTTAAGCAATGTGTTAGTCGTGTGACTTATCACTACACACAGATTAGAGCTTTTTCTTCTGTATGTCATCATTTAGTTGTAGGGTGAGTCACATTTAAGTGTTTATAATCTTACTGTGATGTTGGTATCTTTCTTTTGGAAAGAGTCCACAGAAGCCTCACAGTCTGTTTGTGTGTAATCGTAGGGCTTTGAATTTACTGGTTAATGTGAAATGCCTATTTTTGCTGATGAACTGAAATCTATTACAATAAAAAACATCAGACTTCAGAAATGGAAATGACCTACAATGTACCCCTTTTTCCTCTGAACCTGTGCCGTACCTGACTTTGCACAGTACGTTATCCAGTATTATGTTTAGTTTAGTTTTGAAGTTCTACCATTTTCCTTGGCACAGTGTTCCCCATGCAAGGTAATGAATTGTCATGAGCTATCCCTTGTATGTCTCATACTCTTTCCCTTATTTCAGCTGAACTAATACCTTTTAATTACATTCCTCTATACTGCTGTAATTTCATGTCCATTTTCACAGCATAAGCAATTCTCAGACAAGTAGATCTGGGGAATAACTGGCAACTTTGCCCATCAGAAAAGTGAAAAAGAGTTGATCTTTTGAATTTTTTGGGGCAGAGATTCTTTTTGCATCTATAGTTTATAGTGCCAAGCATGGTGGGATATTGTCCACAGCCAAGTTCCTATATAATGCTGCAGTGCAAACTAAAATCGCTTAATAAAAGTAGCAGTGGCTAAGAACAACTTTCAAGTTGGATGGGTGTGTTATGTAAGGTAGGAATTTTCCACCAAAATGCTTTTACGCTTCTCTGAGGAAGTATGATGTTAGTGAGCAGTACTCAACCTACAGTATGCATACCAGGATTATAGCAGAGGTTTTGTATGTCTTAATGTTATTATCCTGAGTGTCCAGGTGCAGTGCACAAAAGCCTACTCAGTGATGTTTGATTGCTGAAGCAAAAAATGGACATGGAGAATTACCGGAGTTCTAACCTATTAATTATAAAACCTCGAGAATTTTATATTAAACCAAACCTCTTACCCAGTTCTTTGATAATGCCTATAATTTACTCATAAATATAAATTCACGATTTTCATGTTCTGTCTTCTACAGAACTGTAATGGTTGTAATCCATAAGTGGTTGTCCTAGATATGACCTGCTTGAATACTTTTGTATTGTTACAGTTAATAGTTATGCTTTGACTCAGCAGTGACTCAACGGAATGATTCTTTTGAAGTAATTATGAACACACATATTAAGCACATTTAATGTGCTATTCTTTATGATAGACTTATATTAAAAAAAGATAACTATATCCTGTGGACAAATGTATTGCATTCTATCATTTCTGGATATGATGAAATATCCTTTCTATTTGATCTCTGAGAAAATTATAGAGCATTAGTCTTTTTTTAATTTTTTTTTTACTACTCACATCCAGAACAGCATGTAGTTATGGTAGCATCTAACTATTCATATTGCAAAGCTAGATTTACTGCAAAATTTATACAGTAGTTGCACTGCAACCAGGGTTGGACAACATCAAACAGTTAATTAAAAGATTAAACATATGGCTAATGTATCCCTCTTGGTATCTTCTTAGGAGCTTATACAGTGACTATTAAAATGATATCTAAGCATTTACAAAAAAGTACAGTATCATAAAACAGCAATTGAAATGCACCAGAGTCATCCAGAACCAAGAAGACATAAAGCGAGTCCAGGCATGATTTCCTAATCACATAAAGAGGTTCCATGCACTGTCAAATCTGTCCCTTCCAGTCATAATGTGCTTGAGACCAAAAGGAGTAGGTATCAGAAGCCCCTTCCACAACAGTTTCCTAAGAAAAAGGCTAACTGGTGAAAGAAGCAGAAAGGTCAAATCCTCTGACACTGCAGTCCAACATTGCTCTACAGATAGTAAGACCCTAATGTTGACTTGTGCCATCTGATGAAGTGGTCTATTAGATAAACAAATAACATGATTTGCTATGAGTGTAGCAGTTACAGGCAAAGGGAATCCCTTCCTTTCAGGAGAAGCAAAAAGTGATTTGTATCTTTGTCAAGTTTTGCATTTGGTTAATAGGATTGCAGGCATGGTTTTAGTACTCTGCACAATGCAAAGCACAGGTGTTAAAACTCCTTTTCAGCCCAGGTCTGGCTTGCTGCAGCTACAGCTGCTCTCCGACTTTCTAAACCCTACTGCCCCATCTTGGCAGCATGGTCTCCATCAGCAGCCTGGGAATCCCACTGATGCCAGTGTACCCTACAAAGGAAGGCTTAGCTCTTGGGATGGTGCCTGAAGGGTCTGAACGGAGGAAGATGAGCTTGTTTTGTAACAGAAAGGAGTTATTAGGCTCTCTGAGCTGAGAGAAAGAAGAGGAAAAAGATGGAAGTTAGATAAATGTCTTATACGATTGAGAAAAGGAGGCTGAGGGGAGACCTTATTGCTCTCTACAGCTACCTGAAAGGAGGTTGTAGCAAGGTGGGTGTCGGTAGCTCCTCCCTGGTAACAAGCAATAAGACGAGAGGAAACGGTGTCAAGTTGCACCAGAGGAGACTTAGGTTGAATATTAGGAAAAATTTCTTCGCCTAAATGGTTATCAAGCATTGGAACAGGCTACCCAAGGAAGTGGTTGAGTCACCATCCCTGGAGGTATTTACAGGATGTGTAGACGTGGCACTTAGGGACGTGGTTTCGTGGTGGACTTGGCAGTGTTAGGTTTACAGTTGGACCCAATGATCTTCAAGGTCTTTTCCAACCTACATAATCCTATGATTCTATAGTCACTACATGTAGAACAATTCACTGTCCTTGAGGTGAAAAATAGTGATGTGAGACTTAAGTATCCAAAGTCCAAGTGAAACATCAATGAACAAGTGAAACACTGTGAACCTTATCTCCCTCAAAGAAATTGTCTGCATTTGGAAACCTTGCCCTTTTAACCTCCCTCAGCTGACAGTTTTTGAAAGCAAATGACCAGCAGTTCTATGAAGAACAGTGGGATATGTCCAATGTCAGAAGTATAACCTTTCAAGTTTGATTCACTCAAGAAACACCTTGAAGTCTTTCTCCTTTGGGAAGAATTAAAGCAAAAGCAGAGAAAAATGTCCTGCAGACGCTGGCTAATAGAAACAATTCAGTAATGTCACCAAGGACAGTATCGCATGATCTGCAGACTTTTTCTCACTTCTCATTCAGAGAAAGAGAATGCTACATGCTCACGCTGCAGCATGTCACCAGCAAGGCAGCAGCAGAGTGGAGCACCGTATCTCTCTGCTACCAGCTACGACTTGGCAGGATACAGGCATACATTAAAGCACTTCCCCTCATCAAGTGCATAGCTAAGGAGAAAATACATTTTTGAATAATATAAAAAAAAAGTCTGTGAAGAGAAAGACTTTGTGAGTATCTGGCTCACCCTTTATTTCTTCTCCCCTCTCAATGATAAATGAAGGATGGTAGTGCTTTTTCTCCATTAAATATTTTTAAATGTTCAGCTGATTTTTACAGAAAGCTTTTATTATCAAGATAGCACTTTTGGACAATCATTCATGACTATCATCCACAGCATTGCTTTTTATACTTACTGAATGAGCACTAATAGGATTAATCTCAAGATCTTTTTTTAATTACAATGAATTATTGGTTAGAAGTGTTCTAAAAGTTATTTTAGAAATTAATTCTAAGCATAAAATGTGCAGTTTGATTTCAGTTTCTGCATGTATGCTGCAATCTTGGAATTTACTTCAGTATCAGATCAGTGATTCTTTTTCAGTGAATTCAGATATAAAGTTCTTATCAGCTTCACCATGGACACTTGTACACTTTGCATACCTATAACATCACCAGGAATACAGGTATCACCGGCTGTACCCTGCTCTGATGAATAAGGTGTCAATAAATTCTCCCAGTTTATCATATGTGTGTATATATATATATATATATAAAGATATCTCCCTCCCACAGCCTTTGTCTTAACAGTAAGTATATTTCTTGGTAAAAGGGATGACAGTCAAGCATGTCTGTATTCTAGCCAGAAGAAGCTGGAAGGGCCAAGATGCAACTGCGTACGAGTCAAAACAATGCTGAGGGTACTGTAATTAAGCACAGAGCCTAGACTTTGCTTTATTCCTCATCCCATCCTCCTTCCCGTATCCATGAGGCAAAACTAGGGGCAAATGCAAGGATTAGTCAGTGACAGCAATTTTCAGCAACGCATGAATATCTAGAATCCTATCAAAGTACAAACATGCTTCTGTTTGTGTGAATGGCTAAAAATTATAATTAATGTTCTTTATTTTACCACTATAAGTGCAAAGCACATTTTTACAGCTAGAGATATAAAATTGTTCAGTACAGCTGTATCACAGTAAAGTCTTCTGGATGAAGAACTCATGTCATACACTTCTGTTATTTTACTTCTGGACCCTATTATGATGCTGTTCAAAAACAAAGACTTTTTTCCTTTCTCATTGAAAGGATTCAAATTTGAGCTCCAGAAGCTTCCCTGGGTTATCTCTATTTAAAACAACTCTTAACTTCTAGCCGCAGTGGTTAATGGATCTACTCAATACCACAGCCATCTGGTTAAACACAATGAACCTCCACAACTTTCAGGTTCTCAGCATCTGAGCCAGATACTTCTGAGGCAGTCAGGAAGATTTTGTTCTTTTTTTCAGGTGGGTGAAAGAGATTTATTTTGAGTCTAAAATAGCTTTATAATATTGTTCTCTTGATATATTGAATTATTGTTTGTATCTTAAGAAGCAAAATTCTGACAGACGGGAACCTGAGTTACAGTCATAACTCCTGAAAACAAAGCAGTAGAGAAACTGATGCTTTTTATTTTCCTGTTGCTTTGAATTTAGGAGATGGAAAATACCTAATTTATTAATCACTTGTCTGAGTAGGAGATTATGGTTTACTCCATAAATACAAGTCTAAGTGAAGATTTTTGGAAAACATTTCTCTGACCTAAAAGAGAACATATCCCTCCTTGAAACTTTGTTATGAGAAGTCTGCATTACTTCTTGAGTGGAGAAACTCTGTTTTCAAGGTGACTTTGTTTCTCTTCTGTAAGAACTCTTTCAAAAAATTTCTCATTTCCCTTTAATTTTTTTTCAATCTAGACCTTCCTGAACCTTATGTTTAGATTGCCTATTTACTGGTTCTCACTCCCTTCCAACGTGTAATATAAAAACTAAGAATCAGTAAACACAAGATGTTATAAACATGAAAATATTCCTTCACTGCTGTTCAGTAGTCATGCAACAAAAATGACGATTTTGGAGATAAAACTTTCTGAACTTGTGCCTGATTTGGTTCTTCAACTGTTTAGTCCATTTAATGTTTGTCCAGTTCATTATGGCTATTTGAGCACTAAGATCTTTAAGTATTTTTAAATGGTATCTGGACTTCTTGCAAAAACCTCAGGACAAAAAAAAGGAAAAAGAAGAATAATTTCCATGCTAATTCTGTGCAGTGGCTAGCAATGCAAACTGATTAGGGATCAAAGAATAGTTGAGGTTGGAAGGGACCTCTGGAGGTCACCTAGTCCAAACCCCTGCTTAAGCAGGACCACCTAGAGCCAGTTGCCCAGGACCATGTCCAGACAGCTGTAGAACATCACCAAGGATGGAGAATTCTCAGCCTCCCTGGGAAACCTGTGCCAGTGCTCAGTCACCCTCACTGGGAAAAAGTGTTTCCTTATGTTCAGAGGGAACCTCTGATGTTACAGTGTGTGCCCGTTGCCTCTGGTCCTGTCCTGGCACTACTGAAAAGAACCTGGTTCCATCCTCCTTGTACCCTCCCTGCACATATGTATATACATTGACGAGATTCTCCTGAGCCTTCTGTCCTCCAGCCTGAACAGTCACAGCTGTCTCAGCCTTTCCTCATAGGAGAGAAGCTACAGGCCCTTCATCATCTTGGTGTCCCTTTGCTGGACTGTCTCCAGTATGTCCATGTCTTTGTCATACAGGGGATCCCAGTGCTGGACCCAGCGCTCAAGGTGTGGCCTCACCAGTACTGAGTAGAGGGTAAGGATCACCTTTCCTGGCCTGCTGGCAACACTCCTAATGCAGCCCAGGATACAATTCACCTTCTTTGCAGCAAGGGCACATTGCTGGACCATGTTCAACTTGGTGTCCACCAGGATCCCCAGGACATCTTCTGCCAAACTCCTTTCCAGGTGTTTGGCCCCCAGCATGTACTGGTGCCTGGGCTTGTTCCTCCCCAGCTGCAGGACTTTGCACTTCTCCTTGCTGAACT
>VYXH01005647.1:15442-37954 GCA_013397275.1 Burhinus bistriatus | reverse complement strand
TGCTGGAGAGGGTACAGCAGAGGGCTACAAAGATGATTAGGGGACTGGAACATCTTTCTTATGAGGAAAGGCTGAGGGACTTACGTCTTTTTAGTCTGGATTAGAGAAGGCTGAGGGGGGATCTCATCAATGCCTATAAATACTTAAAGGGAGGGTACAGGGAGGATGGGACCAGTCTTTTTTCAGTGGTGCCCAGTGATAAGACAAGAGGTAATGGGCACAAACTTGAACGTAGGAAGTTCCATCTAAACATGAGGAGGAACTTCTTTCCTTTGAGGGTGGCAGAGCACTGGAACAGGCTGCCCAGAGAGGTGGTGGAGTCTCCGACTCTGGAGACATTCAAAACCTGCCTAGATGCCATCCTGTGCAACCTGCTTTAGGTGACCCTACTCTGGCAGGGGAGTTGGACTAGATGATCTCCAGAGGTCCCTTCTAACCCCTGTGATTCTGTGATACCCAGTGAAATGCATGACTGCCCAGTGTTTTAAATAAAAATTCAAAAGCCTGCTTTTCCTTCTCTATCCCTTCCTCTGTTCAGCACATATTTAAACTTTTCTTTCTTATGTGGGTGTCCATTTGACATTCTAATGAATTAAGTCAATCTGGTATCTTTTGACTACAGAAAGCTTGTGATATTCTTTCTAGCATTTAGAAGTCTATCACTTGTTGTTTACAACAGTTATCTTGTATAATCTGTGTATGTGTTGGAGGTCTGTGGGTTTCTTGTTCACATGCAGAGAACACTGTGTGAGTCCCTCTGTAGACGGTCATCTGAAAATCTTGAGACATTGTGATTGCAGGCGTGGGCCCTGTGGTCCAAGTGCCATGTATCACTGTGCAGTGCAGCAGTGAGTTCCCACACCAGCCCGTGCCCCACCGTCTGCTGTTGTAATGAAGCTCACTAAGGAGACAGACCATGGCTGGTGGGTGGTGAAGTTCATGCTTTCCTTTAACTAACAAGTAATATGCCGGTAACTATGGCTGTGTACTGGAAATGGTTCTTAAATGCAGTAAACATAGGATCTTGGGGGTTTCTTTCAAAAAATGGTTATAGATATGACATAGTCATGAAGGAAGAGAAAATGAAGAAGCTATGCTGTGAACTTCTATTAAGAAAAAAGATAAGCACTAATGACATTACTAAAATGCTACTAATTGGCACAGAGGTTTCCAATAAGGAAGTGGCATAACCATTTTCCCAGTAGAAAATACCTCAGAAACATAATGTTGTGAAGTTCTTAATAGCAGCTAGTCTGCTGTGGAAAATGCATGTAGAATATTTGTTTTAGTGCCAGCCTTGCTAGGCAAGTCTTGCTGGCTATCCCGAAGGGTGAAAGTTCAGCCTTGCTGAGGCTGGTGTGAGCTCACCCATTGACTCCTAGGATAACAATCTCCCTCTCAGTCTTTCCTTTAAAACTGTTGAGGGTATGACTTTAACTGGGCTTAATCTTTCATAAACTATTTATTCTCTTTCCATCATACAAAGCTAAAGCTTTGATTTCACTTATTTGCATCAGATTGTTAGTTTTTAACAAAATTATTGGTCCTCTGGCTATTTTGTTATGAAACTTAGAACACCAAAGATAATGACCTTTGGATTTTCCTCTAATGACTTCCTCCTATATTAAGGATTCTTTTAATTCCCTGGTGATGTGAAGCACATCAAAACATCAACAGGATACTGGTTATGTAGTAATAGGTTTGCTAAGCCTATTCAATTTTTTCTAGTTTGTTGTATAGCCTGTTGAGCTGTCCTGGTTTGAGGTAAAACAGGACCAATTTTGTTCAGTGGCTTTACTTTATAGTTAGGCCTCTTCTAACTGCTGAAATTAACGGCATGTTATGCAGAAACCGTTCACTCTCAGAGTGATAAGACCCGTGTTTACAGTTGATGCGAAGGAACGGTATGCAGAGAGGCTCTTGCTTATACTTATTGCTATAACACCCAAGGCCAGCCAACTTTGTTACTTGCCCCGTTGGAGGGTCGGAAGCGGAAAAGCGTAGAGGGGGCACGCCTGCGGGGAGGAGCGGACAGGACAGGTGACCCAAAACTGACCAACAGGGTATTCCATCCCATCTGCCTCATGCTCAGTATAAAAGCTGAGGGATCAAAGGGTCGCTCTCTCTTTTCCTCTCTTTCTCTCCTTGTCTGTGCATCTGCCTTTGATCCTGTTCCGGAATCCAGTTCCCGTCCGTCACTGAGTCCAGTCTGGGACTTCCCCGGTGCCTGCTGGTGACGTGATTGTCATCCTGGGAGCTTGATACGGTTTTGTATCTATTTCATTATTTTCTTTTTGTTATCTTATTATTAATATTTCATTAAAGTAGTTTAGCTCTCTCTAAACTCTTAAGTCTCTCTTTTCCTCTCGCTCTCTTGCCTCCCTTCGGGAGTGAAGCAAGAGAGAGAGAGAGCATCTGTCGTTCCACCGGATTGGGCCAATCTGGCCCAAACCACGACATGAGCACACCAAGGAATAAGTACTTGAAAAAAGATCAAAAGATCCCAGCAACCTCAGAAGAAAGACTTTAGAGGTCATTTAGTTTACTACCCTGGCAGTACAAAGTCTTTTTTTCATAATATATAAGTAATGCTCTATACAGCCTGATTTAAAATGCTCAAGTACAGGATCACACATTCCTGTTCTACTGCTGTATGACTTGTAACATGTACTCCATCTCTTGTCGCTCTTCATTGTATAAAGAAACAAGGGAAACTTCCCCCCCCACCAAAGATACCTGGAAGCATGCTAATTTTTACATAGAACACCTTAGAAGTCAGCTACAGTCTAATCAACTTCTCAAAATTAGTAAGAGTAACAAGGTGTGTCCTGAGGAAAAGCCACAGTAGTAAGTGATGTGGGCACTGGTTTGGGCCATCCTTTCAGAAATGCCAGAGCCTTAGAGCAGCACAGGACCCCGCTCCATCCTGAATCTTGGAGCCTTTCCGCAGCTCTCAGACCTCCCTTGAGGTACCTGTATGTGCATTTCCACAGGTTCTCCACTCCAAGCAGCTGGATGCTCATCTTGCTCCTCAGCTCCATCCCTGTTCATCCCAGACCTGAGCTCTGCCTGGCTGCTGCCACCGGAGGGGCAGTCTGTCAGCTGTGCTCGAGCTGCACACAACTGGCATGGAGGGACAGGGAGCAGTAGGCTATATTGTGGACAGGTTGAGCATTTCTAGCAAACAAGGGAAGCAGAAGAAGGAGATGGAAGGTGTTAGCCAATATGGATGTTTGACACATAGGACTCTACCTGCAATGTGAGAAGTGTGAAGAAAATTGAAATGCTGAGGAAGATGCAGAGAGCAACTAGAATTAAGAGAAAGAGGAGCCTGCACAAATAAGAGAGGATATGGAGGAGGAGACAGCAGAGTAACAGATGACTCAGGCCTGGACGTGTGACTTAACCTGTGGGACAACAGAGACAAAGCTTGTGTGATTCCTCCTTTCTGCCTCCCTGTCTGAGTGCCCAGTCCTGCGCTCTTCGCCATCGCAGCTGCCATGGAAATGGTAGTGCAGAACTGAAACCTGGGGTGTTTCTCAGTTTTGTTACAAGAGGGCTCCTTAGAGGAGAGTGGAAAGAAAGTGGTAGAGGAATGTACTTTTTTAGCAGTATAGCTGATTCCCACCCTGCCCTCCCCCCCTACCCCTCTCATATCTATATTATCGGACATACATATTTCTGGACTAGCAGTTTTTTCTTATTTTTCTGTTAGATCAACTTTTCCTTAAAGTTCTTGTTAAGCCTGTGCTTTTAGGTTACTGATTTTGTTTGTGTGTAGGCAGTATACTAGTTTTTTTTTTCTTAATTGCTGCAGTTTGCTTGTATTTTCCTATAAGGGAGCATTCTAGAGATAAATGCTTTATTTCACATACGACCACAGTAAAGGTGCTTAGACAGAATTTGTGACTTCCTTTTTCTCCTTATGGAAACCGAAACTGTGCTACTCTTTTTATAATACCCTGTGACCTTGCATGTACATACATTTGCAATTTACCATTGCTGCCACAATAGATATTTTAACTGTTTTACTGCCCAGGTTCTCCTGACTTTTTCAAGATTTTCTTCCTTGCACCTTAGTGAAAAAAGAGTTCTTTCTGTGGGTAGCAAGAAAAATAATTTCATGCCTGTAGCCTTTTTAATTTATAGCATTTCTTCTTCTTCTCTTCCTACTTTGGTTTCAGCTTGTTAAGTCTTCCAGAACTACCCAAGTAGCATTACTATTTTGAAATTCAGAATTTTCTGCCTTCCCAGCTTCTACAGGTATGTGATTTGACTAATACATTTTAAAGAGATTCAGATAAGTATCTGAACATTTTCTTCATTGATCACATCTCTAGGACTTTCAGTAGTCTTTATATGAGGATGAACAATCTATTGTTTTAAAAAAAAAAAAAGAAGAAAGCTGCTTTGTGGTGTCCCATCCTCCTTTGTACTCATGGTTTCTATATGGTGAAGGCCTCCTAGCTCAGTAATTTTTGTGCATTTCCCTTTTTGTAGATGTTTGTGTGCTCTTTGTGTTTCACTTTCGTTTTATGTAACTAAAGGTAAGTATCCTGCAGATCTTCAGGGATACTCATGAGCATTTCCTTTTGCTTATGGATTTTAGCAAAGTCTTAAAGAAATCTCCTCCTCCAGCAATACCAACAATTTGAATTTTTGTTGCATTGGTGATCTGCTTCTCTACGGTGTTATTCTACACATCGCTTAAGAAAAGGCAGAGTCTTTATGAATCCAGCTCTGGAGTTCCAGGGAGGAAGAAAACAACACAAGTTCTTTATAGCAAAACGAGGAATAAGATTAGGATTAGGAATAAAATCAGGATTTGATCTAATGTCTTAGGGACAAGGCAAGTGTTACAGGGTTCTGAAATGAGAACTTGTGATGGTTTTAGGGGCTGAAATCATGTTTAAAACTAGATGAATGGGCAAAAGAAAGGCTTACTAGGGGAAGCTATGCACCACAACTGAGGTCACCAGATCAGCCTATGTAGATAGGCCCTCAAAATGAAATTTTGAACCCTCTCACCAAGAAGGCTTGAAATTTTCACACCTGAAGAAAAGGACTATAAGAGCTGTGATAGCCTTCAATCCTGTTAGAATCTAGGTGAGCACTTTGAATTGCAAGACAACTGTTTTCTGAGATTTGTGATATCTGTGACGCAGACCAGTGGCGTGGATGGCACGGGAAGACTCATGTATGAATAAAAGTAGGTGCAGCTACAGAAGTATGGCCTTAAATTAATCAGTTCAACCAGATGACGTAGCAGGGCAGGGAAAAAACATTTTTAGTCACACATGTCCTTCTGAAACAGCAAATTTAAAGTGAAGTAAAATTTCAGGTAGTCTGTTATTCAGCTAGACAATGTCAGAGATAGGAGTTTGTTGGTTTATGGGGCAGAAGAGAAGGTCAGCAAAGAGGAAAGTGACTTGGAATCAGCTGCAGCTTAAGGAACTATCGTCTCCAGCTGGCTGCAGCTTATGGCCAGTGTAAGTCCCATCAGGCAAGTGTCCAGTGTAAAGGGATGGCCAAAGCCTAGAAGGAACACATGGGAGCAGTTTTCAAGACCTTAACTGAGGGATGGAAAGCCAGCTTGCTCAAGGGAAGATTTGAATGAGAGTTGAAGACCCTGAAGCTTACAAGAGTAGGTGCTGAGGCTACTGAGTACCCTAGAGGATAAGATCAATGATAGTGGTGACTTGATTGCCACGGAATGAGTAGTAACCCTGTAGCAGATAATGATGAAACATAAGAAAACAACAAAAAAATATTTAAGCATTGTGAGAAAATTACTAGAAGCACTAAATAAATGCTTATAACTGAAGAAACCTACCTCACGCTGAAATATGCTGTGGGATTTGAACGGTGCTCATTGCCAGGCTGCAGCATTTGGAAAACAGACATTTCAGATTCTTGAGACTGATATTTGCCTTCATGACATCTGGATTTAAGATATGCTGAGATTCATAACATCCAAAGGCAAATTGTCATTAGTGAGGTTAAAAACTGTCATAAATCATTCAGTGTGGTGCAGGAGAAACCTGGGAATCCGGTGTGCACTGTGAACAAAATTAACTGGGAAGTATGTGGTTTTGCTTGTCCCTAGATGACTGTCATTGTCCAATTAGAGGGGGAAAAGTTTTTCATGTTATTTTATGTCCCTAACTGTAAAAAATTAACTTGACAAAGTCTACTGCTACTGTTGTAAGTAGTGCAAAATGCTAATTTACTGAGAACTTCTAATAAGAAAAGACAGCCTCCCCTAAGACTCCTGGAACATAGATTAAAAAGGGCAACAGAAAGACACCCTCTAAAAGCTGAAAACAGGTGAAATAAAATAAGAAGCACTGTTTAACTCTGTGGTAGAAAAGGAGATTGACAAGTCTAGGACATTGTCAGGGAGCAAACACTCTGCAAGACCTGAGGGTGGGAGGGAGGTTGGCAGGACTATGCCTGCATCAGCTGGGGTACAGACCCACCCCGCCCCAACAAGGAGAGCGGTGCAGGGCTGGGACAGTGACCAGGGTGGCCAAGGGATCTGTGGTCACCGCACCAGCTCCACTGATGAGGTAGGTCCATGGTCAGCCAGGAAGCCAAGTCAGCAGAGACAGCAAGGGGTAAGTGCCTGAGCTGACATGCAGCTCTGAAGTGGAGGAGGGAGAGGTGCTCGATGAGGCATCTCACAGCTCGTTCTCACAACAGAGCTGTTTTCCCAGCAGTTTCATCCGAGGCTGCACCTCTGCAGAGCTGACCTTGAACGCAGGCAGCTGAACACCTGTGGCGCAGGAGGAAAGCACCTGAGCCTATTGGCGCACTGAGTGCCTGACAGATACTGACTTTAAAAATGTCAGGACATGGAGCTGTTGCCACTTTCCTGTAAGTATAAATAATACAGTCTTGTGTTAACTAACATTACTACAGAAGACCCAAGAGAAAAAAACTGGTATAGTAACAAAAAACAAAAACCTGTAGAGAGATATATAATGAAGATGATGGAATTGTTTATGTCCCAGTAGCTTTTAATGTGCTACACGTGGAACAGAATTTATTCAGAAGTGTAGGGTCTGTTGTCTTATAAACCTCTTTGCTGTTTTTGGCTGCTGCTTCCACAATCATAAAACTGAATCAGCACAGTACCAAGCCACTCAGTGATAAAAATCTGACCTGAATCAGGCATGGCATGTGAGGGCACTTCTGTAGAACTTACCAAAGGATGTGGTAAAGAAAACAGATAAGACAAAATCTTGTCTTTCTTTCATTAGCCAGCATAAAACTAGCCTGAAGCCTGCCTATGCATTATTTATCTTTCTGTGAGAATATGACCTACCCAAGTTAGTTTATACCACAGCAGGGCTGTGCACTATGTGGCTGCAGCATCTTCTGGTCCAGAACTGGGAGTCCAAGAGCTACAGACACCATCTTCCTAGCAGTGCGCCATTAACCCCTTTGTTAACTGTGGATTTGATGATGCCACTAGAATCACATCTAGATCTTCTCAGTCAAGCCTGATGTTTACACAAGTATTTTACCCTGCCTTGAAAGAGATAATGCAGTTACTCTTGTGTGAATGTGAATTGTATTTAGAACAGAGCTGGAATTTTGTTCTTTCGTGCGGTTGGAAAGTGAACTGCCTCTAATTCATTAGTGTGAATTTGTTTTTTAAAGAATGCGTTCCTTTTGTTCATACCTTTTTTTCTAAAAAAAAATCTTCTCTGAATTCAGCTTAAGATTTCAAACCTTTTGTGAATCCTTAATCTGAAAAGATGATGCAGGATGATTTCATGCTGGAAACCATGAACCTAACATATCATGTGTAGTCTCCACAATAATGACTGCATCCCAGAGTAAAAATACCTTCTATTTGAGCTATTCTTACCTCTTATATAGGCTGCAAGCAATGTAGCATGCAAGACCAAAGACACCGTTCAGAGTGCAGTGGAAAGCTGTTCTCATAAAGTAAATAGCCTTCAAGCACAGCAGAAGCCCAGGCCCAGAAAAGCCCTGTTAATATTTATACATCTGAAGGCGTGGAGCAGGAAATATCCTAAAATGCTGAGTTCTTCTATATTGGCATTTATATTTCGAACCCTAATTCTGGAGGTATGTGGGCTACTATGAGAAAAGATGAAGGTTTCAAGATCAAGGCACCTCAGTTTTAAAATCTGGGAGGGCTATAAGTAATTCTAAACAATTTTTCAGTGCAGATCAGTGCTAATCTCTGCAAAGTGTGAATCCATTCCAGACAGTGTATACCAAGAAGCTGTTTGTATAGAGGTGTATGATAAGGACCCAAGACCTGGGGTTGTTTCCTGATGAGGTGATGAAACTCAGTATGGGGGTTGCTATTACCAAGTGTGAAGGAAGAATTGCGTCCTTCAGGCGTAAGCCTGCACATCTCTGCCAAAAGAAGAAAACTAGAAGGACCTCCATGTACATGCACAGACTTAGGTCTTTGTGCTTCTGTGCTGGCTTTCCATCACTGGTTTGCTGTTGTACCAAATTCAGCGTACACATGCTACTTCTGTCTTTTATTGGTGTCAGGTGTTGAAGTACAGTGGCAGATTTGTTGTTGCACAGCAAGGTAACTGGAGGTAAACAAAACAGAAATTAAACCAGCCTCATGTACTAGTGAGTAGCAAGAAAGTAAGTAGGTCCTTACTATCAAAGTTATGAAGGAAATTGCCTTTGTTGAAATTTCTCATGAGCAGTGTAAGGAAGTTGTTCAAACAATATTGAAACACTGCATGCTTTCCTTGTATGATGTGATAAAGGGGGTTACCTGTACCTTCCCACTCCACTGGGTGCCTTGCTTGTAACTTTCCTGGACGACTGCAGATATATGGATCACAAAATGTCAGGTGAAAATCATCAGCTAATCATTATTTTGCCTCCCTTATTGGCTTAGCCTTTCCCAGTCTTCCTTCTGACGTCTGTCTCTCTTTTCATTTTGGTAATGCTGAAAGGAGGTGAAATACCCTAGTAGCATAACCAAATCAGAAAATTAATGTGGAGTCCCACTGATGTAGCTCAGACTTCTGGCACCTTCAGAATTGTGTTGTCTTTATTCATTTCAACCCACAGCTTTTATAATCAAATGTTCCTTTCTCCAACAATAAATGTTAAGAGCGGGAAAAATGTATTTAGTATCTGTTGGAATTAGACAGATAGCAGAGACAAGTAGTGCCTGAATAAGTTGCTATTGCAGGTATTTTCATCTCCTGAAAAATAAAACCAGCCATGTGTTCTTAGTACTAAAGTTTGTGATCATATCAGATAATTGCTCTTCCCTTTTTTGATTCCCTGTCTGGGAATTCTGTTCTCAGAAGGCAATAGAAGCTTCTGATGGAAATTTCTGGTAATACAGTATGATTGCAGAGGAGAGAAGTAGTGAGTATCTCAAACAACTAGTAGGAACTATAGAGCTACGGAGAAAAGAACTTCTGAATTTTTTGTTTTGTTTGTTTTTCTGCTGGGGAAGAAATTTGATAGTGGCAGATCTCAAAGTTAAAGGGTATATCTTCAAGAAACAGTTTTGCTGAACAATAGATGTCTTCCTAATTTGCAGGTAGAAATCCATTCCCGACTCTAAGCTTCCAAACGTCTGACTTTTTTTGGTATGTTTCCCACAGGGAGTCTGACCAGGAAAGCAGACTCTCAGTGGTTCTGAGGCTCTGCATAATCCAGGGTAACTGGAGAAAATTCTGAAAAAAATGCTCCACTGTTGTCCCAAGAAGTAATTTGCTCTCTGCAACCACATTTTGCATGCAGCACTTGTGCAAAAATAATCCTTGGCTCTGAATTGTCTCTCCCTTTTTTTTAAAGCACAGGGTGAGGAATGGGAGAGAAGAGCATTTCTTAAATGCTTGTTTCCTTCAAACCTTTCATGCTATATTCAACTCTGCTTTATGTACATGTTGAATAAACTTTGTCAGCAGTTTTAATTCTACTTATGCGGTTTATCTTGTCTTACTATGAAAGCTTTTGGGCTAATTAAAGTGAGAAAATGCAACACTTCAGAGTAATAAAGTGGTAATATTTGGTTTAGTTCTGCAGCCATTCAGTTGACCACCTTAGACTACAACAAAGATTTTTCAGAACAGGTTTGAGAAGGCTATGTAATAACTGTGTTCAGCAATATTAACAAACATAAGAATTTGCTGGCATTGCTGTCTTGGACTATTTAGAAGGGTTTTTTGGTAAATCTGATCTTATCTCTCTGAATTCGCATGAGGCTGAAATATGCAGTCTTGCAAATTCCTCATGATGACTTGGAGACTCATTCAGGAAGATAGTTTTTTATTTGCAAAGGTTTGGGGCAGGACCAATGCCAAAGTCCACTTACTTTATAACCACTGTGATGATTTCAAAACACCTGGAGAATAACTCTTGCTTATCCTGCTAGGTAATCTGACAAAGAAAAATTATAACTAATATTAAGTCTGTGGCCGATACAGCATGTGGAAGAGTTGATGGCAGTGGTGAGAAAAGGCACTTTTTGGGTATTTTTTGCAGCTTTTCCAGGGTTGCTTATGTAATTGTTCATATATATTCATAGGTTGCATCTCTGTTCCAGGAGAAAGATGGATTTGAGCTCTCCAGATCAGCAAACTTCAAACATTATCAGAAAGTCTTTTGAGGTGAGAAAGATCACACAAAATAGAATCAGCTAAGGAATAAATATGAAGTACATAAATGAACTTGAGAAGGGTTGTCCTCTGTCTGCTCTTCCAAAAGCAGCAAGGGCCTTCACCTTTCACCTGGGAAGCAAGCCAAGTATATGGAGAGCAATGTCTGGTCAGGTATGTCAAGACATGTGAAGCACAAGCCACTTCGGTGTACTTTGTATGAGCATTGTATTACCTTCTGAAGTCCTTGGTGCCCTACATTGACTTCTAGAGCTTGTGTTGTACTGTGTCAAATGTAATAGACTTTCACCAAATGAACATAAATAAGTCCTGATAGTAGAAAATTTGTGTTCTACTGGAATAAAACAAAGAAAAGGTGGGAATTCTGTCATAAACCAGAAAAAAAATAAAGGAAGATATGCTTCTGTGTTTCCGTGGTTTACTGTGATCCTTTCTGAACACAGAGAGTATTCCACTGCCAGTTATAGGCCACAGTACTTTGTATATGTAGGGAGATGGTAACAAGTACAGAGCAATGGCTTCTTTGCAGTGTAGTTGATGCTGTAAGTATGCAAAGGAAGCCAAGAGATGCCATGGAGTAACTGCAAAAAGGCAGAGGCTTCTATGGAACGACAGCAATTCTCAAATGCAGAAAAGAATATTTGGGAGATGTTAAAAAGCTCTGGAAATATATTCCCCTCCCTTCCGCACAGTGTAATGGGTGTTTTCTAAAGTAATTTGCTGACAATGAAGGTCAGCTGAGACAGAGCTGAGTACGAGAGTAGATGAGATGATTTTGTTAAATGAAAATTGATGTGATGGGGTGGAGAAGAATAGAGACTATCAAACTAAGAACCCTTTTAATAACACTGAGTGACTTCTGGACAAGGACCAGTAGTGACAGGCCTTAGGGTCCAGTGCTGCTGTCAGCTGGACTCCTGTCAATATACAGCAGTTGTTGAAAACAGAATCTTGGTCAAAACCTGTGAAAAAGTTGATATATGTGACAGAACAGGACTGTAACATGTGTGCTGTTAAACTAGTATAATCCTACCAATTGCATGGCTAAAACATCTTAAACTGTTCTCTTGGAAAGCAAGAGTGGTGTGTGGCCAACCCAATGTTTATACATAAACAGTTGTATTGTTTGAAAATTTAGTGTTGCATGTTAAAAATTTCTTTCCCTCAAGGAAATTAGAGTTAAAAAAAAAAGGTTGAATTTGAGAGATAAGATAGCTCAGAGTAGCGGCATTTATATGACAGCAACTTGCAGAATTTTGTGTGGATATGGAATATGGTGCTGCATTTTTAAAAAGCAAAAAAGTACATGCTTATATAGCAACCCTTTTGCTACATAGTTCACATACTAAAAAGATACATGGCAACATGCTCAAGAAACTCCCACACATGCCTTGGCAATGTGACATTACTTATTTGTAAAGATTTTGTGGAGATTGGTTAAAGTACAATTCCCAGTATCTAAATACAGCTGTTGGGTGAGAGAAGAGGAATGAGAGTGTTTTCTATTCTTACTGTTCAGCAAAAAAATTATTTCTCAGGATCACAAAAAATGCAAAGATTCGGTGACTCGGATAGCATTTGATTTTCCTGTTGTGCTGCATGAAAGTGAATAACAAAGTAAGTAAGTGCCTGATCTACTGGAGTTGATGAAAATCAACAGCACTTTGAAAGTGCTCTAGATTAGACTGGTTAGACATAGGCAATCTTCACAAGTTAAGGAAATGAAAGTCCACTTATGGGCATTTAATTCACTGGGATGATTGCAACCAGGTCTCAGTGAATGTCTTCAGAGATTTCTGACACATTCTGAAAACAGAACTGAAATTACTAGTTGATTTGATGCCTAGGGGCTGCTGTGCAGCAGAGCTGAACAAATATGTGAGAGGGAATATCCCTTCCCTGAAGCAGATATAATTTGAGAATTCATCCCGATTTCTGTTTTTGAGAACTCCTGGGATCCCACACAAGCTGTGCAGGCTGATTGGCATGCAGTTTTACAGGGAGGGTGAGAAGAAAGATCTGCCTTTCATGGATTTCCCCACCTGCTGCCCCTACTTAAACATGAACAAATTCTGAAGGAATCCACCAGGCTGTCCTGCTTTATGGCTGGCTGCTTGTGAACCTTGCAAAAAAAAGCAGGCAGGGGAAGGCAGGATAGCAGCTGCTCAGAACCTTTCAGGGAGGGCATCTCTGAAAGAAAGCGCAAAAGCAACCACTGAAGTGGTAGCCTAGTGCATTCTCCAGGTAAGTTTGTGATGCTGATACATGATACGTCTCTTTCTGGTTCAAAAGCTGTTTTGTTTTTAAGACACGCTTTGCCAGGGACCAGCTGCTCCACAAGTGCTGGGAGCCAAGGGTGGCAGAGAGGGAGGCAGAGCTATGCCCTTGCTGACAAGGACACAGGACTAGAGCACCCCAACAAGGAGAGCTGCACAGGGCCAGGACAGTGAGGAGGGGCAGCCAGGGGACCTGTGGCCACCACACCAGCCCCACCAATGACACTAGTAGGAGGTCAAGCCAGGGAGCCAAGTCAGCAGACCAGCCTCAGCAAGGTGCAAGGCCAAGAAACCCATATCTGCAAGGTGGCTCAGGCAAGGACCAAACAGCAAGAGTCTGAGCTTAAACGCAGCTCCTGAGCCAAGGAGGAAGAGGTGCTTACTGAGGCATCTCACAGCTCTTTCTCGCAACATAGCTGTTTTCACAGGAGTTTCATCCAAGGCTGCACGGCTGCACTGTGGCAGAACAAACCTTAAACACAGGCAGCTAAACCCTGAGGAACAAAGTGGAAAGACTGCAGTCTACCGTCCTCACACAGGGCCCTGACATCCTGCAGCATTTTTAAGACCTTCTTCTCACTCAATTTTTAAATTTAAACAGCTCCAGCCTCATGGTAATATGATACTTCACGGGCTCTCCGTTATGCTCATCTTTCAACCCATTGCAGTACAGATTATGGACCTGGAAAACATACTGCAAATAGCAATGTATCAGGCATGCTAATAAAGTTGATTTCCTTCAAATGCCTAGTTGCCAGTAAGCAGAATAAGCACGTATTATGAAATGATATTCTTCTGGCTTGCTTCTCAACAGGGCATTGCAACCGCAGAAAGTATTAGAAATGGAAAACTCTTAGCTTTGTCTTGGTTGACTGCCTTGCCTCCAGTACAACGTGCTGCCAAAGGAGATTTGTGATTCCCTGCTCCCATTCCTGCTGAGTCTGCTCTCCAGTTCCAAAAATGAAAAGTGGCAGCCACACAGTCCTTCTCTGAACTCGTCCATTCCAAGCCTCCTTCTGGCACTACTTCTGCTAGCAAACCAAGTGGCAGAAAGGGATGTAACAGAGCAGCTGCAGTCATGGGGCTGGAGGCTTTGTGCAGGCGTGTGAAAGAGGCAAGGCTTTGCTCGGCCTTGACCCTAATGTTGTGTTATCGTGTTAACTCTATTTGTTACCATGTGAGCTTCAGATACCCACACTGGCAAATATGTGCAATGTTGTGAGAACTGAGCGTGAAATGCTGTGAAGTGTTCAGATGGAACATGTTATAAATGGGAAAAACATCACTTAAGTTATGGGGGACAAGGACTGCTTATACTCAAATGAGCTTGACAGTTCCCAAGGATGAACTCCCATCTTTCAGTTTCTTCTCTCCTCCTCTCCCCTTTTGACCTAATGTAGTATCAAAATGATTCAGAAAGTAGAAAGGTGAGATTTTGGGGGCATACTACACTGATGACTCTGTATTTGTGAGGGTGAAATCAGATTTGATTTGAATTGGTCAGGAAAAAATATCCCTCCTCTTTTCCTTTGTAAATGTACTACCTATTATTATTTGATTTTTTATTTTTTTTTAGCTTTGGGTGTTGTGACAAACCAAGGCTGGATTCAGACAGACCTGTCTAAATACCACCTTCCTATAAATCTACCCAGGAGCAGATGCATCCCTCATGTTTGTGAGCCAACCCTTGTCCTGTCTCGTCTTGTGGCAGATGACAGGGGTGAGAGGGAAGACTAATGCTGGAGTCCCGGAGGCTGTCGCTGTGCATAACTGCTGTGGTTTGTTCAAATCCCTTTTAAGTGCCGTGCTTCCTAAACACTGCGCATCAGGGTTGGGCCCCAGCCAGCCAATTTGCCCCACCCACACATAGCTAACCTCACTTATTACAAACATTGCAAAATTTGTGCAGCCCTTGTATACCCACCTGATTTCTGATATCTGTGCAAAGAATTGTTGTTTGGACTCTAAATGGTTTTATACTCTCTGGGTGTTTTTTTAACTGGGTATGCGTCTCTTCTTGCCTCACAAGTGCCAGCAGTTACAGAAAAGAGAAGCTGTGGCAGATGAGCTACATACTGTGCAGAGTGCAACTGCTACTCTCAGTGGCTTATCCTGGGATCTGGGTGTGTTATGTCTCTGTAGATATCTCACCAAGGAGATTTCACCTTCTTTTCTTGTTTCCCTGGGTTAGATTTTGTGCAAGTTTTTATAGACTTGAATTGCTTGCCAGTACTACAAAGCCAATGTTAAGGTCTATGCATAGCAAAGCCTCCCATTTGTATTAATTGCGTATCTAGAAACTTCTGTAAAGTAATGTGTGCTGTGATTCTGCGTAAATATGTAGTGGCAACACCAGAAAGATGGCTCAGAATTTGGCAGTCCTTTTAGAATGCTTATAGTTGTCTATTTTTTACCTCATTAGAGAAAAGCAACATTTAGGAGACTCCTACACTCTGTCTTCTGTAACAGAGGAGATGGAATATAAGGTGGTTTAACTTGCATTGTAAGAAATCTTAGATTTTTTTATTTTCAAGTATAAGAGGTCAAGTGTTGTCTCCCTGGTAGTCAGCTGCTTCAGTTACTTGCCAGTGAAAGGACCAGTATCAGTTCTTGAAAGTCTGGTGGGTTAAGTCCTACCAAGAAATCAAAACAGATAAATGAGCTTTCTGACCCAGGGAGGTTTTAAAAGTTCCTCTGACCCTGGTATTGAGAGAATTCTTTCCCGAGGCTGGAAAAAGCTCTCTGTGAGGAGCTCGCAGTTTAAAAGCACTGAAGCTGAACTCCTCAGACACAGCTGCTCTTTACAGGCTATTTGGTTTCATAGTCTTCTCTCCAGTACAGTTCAAGTTTCATGGTGATTTCAACAAGCCGTTACAAACAGCTGCTGGATTTTAACAGAAAAGACTGCTGGTTTCTGACACTGCCCAGCTTTCCCTCTGAGCTACTGACAGAATGGCTAATTTAGAAAAAAACACGTGGTGTTTCATCATTATCTCATTTTCAGAATATGATTTTTGGGACCAGTCTGAGCTAATTGAAATTCCCTCCTATGACACTGGGACTGACAGTATTTATAGCAACCTAATTTAAGTTTTCGCTTCCCCCAACGGAGGAAGTTTAAAGAAGTACTTGGATCTCCCAGCAGGCTCGGTTTTCTGGTCTAGAAGGCTATTGTAGGTGGTATTAGCCAGCTGCTGGAAGACAGCCTTGTGCTCTCAACAGTTCAGCTGGTGAACTGGCAGTACTGTTTGCCTTTCTCCTTTCTTAATCAATTTGCTCATGTTAAACTGCTCTGGAATTTCAGTCTATTGGCAGAAATGTGCTATAGGGCTATGGATTTGTGAAGTTAAAAAACAATTTCTAGGTGCTACAATATTTAAATGTCAGGTTTCTTCTATTGGATGTGCTGTGAGTAGCAGAGAAAGTTTTTGCACCTCATGATTATGAGCATCCCCTCACTAACCATCTCCACCTTCCCTATCCCCAAACCTCTTTAAAAATAAGTTAAGCTTCTTTAATATAGGTGCCGATTTGAGATACCATGTTGGTGTTCTCATGTTTTTCATTGTACCCAACTGTAGCCAGTAGGTAGAAGAAAAGCTAAGGTAATACTTGGTCAACGGGATTCCCAGTCAGAGACTGAAGACTGTTCAGAAGCTGGTCACAGTATGATCATCTGTGTTTTGTTAATGAATCTTTTCATCTCCCTTATGTCACACTTTGCCTTTTTAACAACCCGTTACCTTCCAGCTGCGATCATAGTTTTAGCAAAATAAGCCCTGTTGACATCTGGTGATCTTAGTCATAAACCAGGACATTTTCACAGACTCTTCAAAAACTTATAAAAGAACTTTTGATGCGGCAAAACAAAATAATTCCAGATTTCCCAGTATTTTGCCTACAAAGAGACAGGCTTTGCAACTCTTCACTGTTACCTGTTCTAAAGCATCTGTTTTATTCCATTTTCTTGAGTGTTTCCACATTCACAAAGGAGAGTCAAATGGTCATTGTCAATGGTTTAATGGTAGTCACCAAACTCTTGATACTCTTTAGAAACTTTCCTCTAACTATCAACAACTGGTCCTTAAGTCTGGTTCTGTGGCTTTTGAGAGAAATGATGCTGAGTGCTGTAGCTGAAACAAAACTTCTGGGTTTTGATAGGATTCATACCATGACCAGAGGTAAAGGATGAATATTTATTACTCACTCATGAGCTCTGTTGTTTAGATGCTTTCCTTGCTGTTCCTGAGGACACTGCAGCTTACATCAGTGCAAGGCAGTTTACTCGTGTGGAAGCCGTGTTCATTAGGCAACACCAGTGCCAGCAGCCATGGTGCTTGGCAGGGACAGCCACTGAAGTCCTCTGTCTGTGGAGGACTGCCATGCCATGTCTTCTTGTGAAGGTGCAGTTCAGGCCACAAACACTGCTATCGCCCAGACTAACCAAATGCAGTTATATACTTCATTTGTCCCTGCAACACTTCCAGTTGTTGTTGGGTAGACACGACTATATGCGGTTCACACAGTATTCCTGTGGAGTCTTGAACCTTGCCTTTTTTTGTGGCTGCAATAAGCCCAAAACAAAGCCTTTAGTTGCATCAACCTCTGATCAGGACTGTAAAGCAGCAAGGCAAGATTGCATAGGCTGGGACCCTCTTTCTTTATTACTGCTTTGTGCTAGGGACAGACAGACTCAGTTTGTGTTTCCTACTGTAGCCGCAGGGACGTAAGGCTTACCTCTGCACAGGGACCCTCCACTATTTAGTGGTCCTGGGGGGCAAAAAAAAAAAAAGAAAAAAGTCTAGTTTATGCTAGAAGACAGTCCACAAAGGAACTTACTGCTAGTGTAGAGCCAGAAATGAATTATTACTCCAGTGTAATCATGGCCAGAAATATCATTGCCTGGACAAGTTCAGACTTAAGTTTAGGAAGATAGAGCAGTGTTCAGTAATAATTATATCTTTTAAAACTGTGATTTTAGCACCTTATTAAGACATGTAGTATGTCTGACCTACACTTCTTGAGGTGCAATTTTGGAAGTCCAGTATTAAGATGAACCTGGTTTGGTTTTTCCCTCTTCCTCTTCCCTCCCTCTTCCCCTCACAAAGGTCACACACCTGAAAGCACTTGGTTACCTTTTCCTTCATTATCTCACATAGGAATTACAAAGGAAAAGGAAGAACCGTGTAAAGCTTTTGATCCATGTCTCTTCTGAAGCAAATGGTTTAAGAACTTGAAATACACTACTTTTCATCTAAAAGAGATTTCCCTAAACGTAAAAGAAGTTTTTGGTTGAATTAATTGAATTTTGAAATAAATCCGTATTGGTGTCAGACACCAAAGAATGCAGGCTGAGTTTCTTTGGATGTATGTGATCCTGGTTGAGGCTGCCTTTGACATTAATATATTAGGTGACAGGAGGCCGCAAGAGAAACAAGTGCAGTTGTTCCCTGTTGTATTTGCCGTCATTGGATCTTCACGTTAATTCTTGGTTGTAGTCAGCATTGGTTCTTACTCTCCAGCTGCCAAGGTAATGCTTCACATGAGAAGAGCTAGAGGGCTGCTTTATACAAGGGAGACTGCAGTGAAGATTTATTTTGCAATATGATAGTTAAATATATTTTGAAATATGATACTTAAACGTATTTTGCAATATGATACTTAACATCCTTAATATGTACTTAATATGACCTTAATATTTTCCTTTTAGCATTAACTTATTTCAAGAAAAACAGTTCTGCAGCAACTCAAGTAGATTTGATTGTACCATGTTGGCTTTCCAACACAGGTTTGAGAGAGACTCCATTTCTCTGTCAGGGAATACGGTAATTAAGGCAGAACTATTCATTTTCATGTCCAATTTCACCTTATTGCCAAGGCCTTGTTTTTTCTTTTCGTTTTCTGTTACTGTCCTGTCAGACTTTTACCTCCAGGAATCACTGAAGTTACTGGAAGGACAGCTGATCTTCGTTCTTTCTGCAACTAATTTTTTTAGCAGGCAACAGGAACCTTCCGTTTCAGGAGGTCTTGCAGGAGGACGTCTGCCTTCTTTGTGTGCTGTAGTGCTAAGCAACCCTTCCTCTTGCATTGCTGTTTGTCCTGGATTTGCTTTTGGAGAGGAAAAAATGTACTATCCTCCCTAGCCCTTCCTGTTTTCTTTGCTAAATCTCTACTGAAATCTGAAAGACTCAGAAAAACTCCTTCAGATGGATACAGGGTCTCAATTAAAATTCAACTTATTTAAGAGAATGGGGCCTTAGTACCTGCAACAACAGCAGCAGATGATTCAAACACAGTTCAAATTCAGTTGTTTGGAGGGTGCAGCCAAAGAGGTTGTAGCTGATTGATCAAATGAGACAATGCTTTTTTGCTTACATTACAGGCAGCAGTTTCACTTATTCACGCAACATGTACAAGAACTAGTTTAAACAGACAGGATTTTCAAAATTTAGAAGCGTATGCTCTTGTTTAGGGATGCAAACTACTATCCAAGTATTACAACATGTGAAGGATTGGGAAATTTGACAGAACCTAATGCATTCTCCAAGCTCTAAAATCAAGCTGGTTATTTATGTACTGGCATACGGATTTAGGCACTCTATGTGGACACTTTTAAGGTCAATGTGAAGAAATCAATATTTCTCCACAAACGTGCTCTCCCAGAAATGTGTGACCATGTAACTGTGTACAAAGGCTAATATTAAGTCCTGCTAATTGCATTAAAAATTTGAAGTTTATTTACAGTGTTCAGGAAAATCAAGGTGTACCTTTTACTGCACCAAGCATTTGGTTTATTTATTGACATCTGTTTTATCTACAGTTACTTTGCACGTAGCATCATCCTGTAATTTTTTTTTTTTTTTTCCATATGTGGCAAATAGAAGATAGACAGATGTTCAGATTTCATGAACTGGGCCCTTTAGTAAAAACTCTTGAGGACAAAGTGTCCTAAAAAAGGAAACTTGATAACTGATGTGCCAAAGTAATATTTGCAAGACTTTTATTCCCAGTAAAGAGCTAATGCTAACTGTTTTTTGGGTGAAGAATTTGGTATGTTTTAGTTCTTGCAGGTACGAATGCAATGTACATCCTGTGCATTGGAATAACACATGATTAGAGCCTTCAGAACTGTAGGCTTACACTGCAGAGGAGTCAGTCTTGGAAATGACGGCCAAGATGTGCACAAAAAGTTGAGAATTAGTAAGAATACCTGTAAATTTTTGCCAGTTTTGCACGTGCAGTGGAATGCATCCCCAAAATGAAGACATGTTTATTGGATGTAAGTGTTTAGGAGGGCACTACTGTGGTGGTGGACATTTTTCTCCCACGAAAGCAAAAGTCTGGGGTACCTGGTAGTGTGGAGGTGAGGGAGGAGGGAATGGAAATCTTCAGCTTTGCTGTCAGGCTGCAAACAACTGCACAACTTATTTCCCTTTCACTGCCTAGCCTTCACATCTTAAGATATTTAGGGGGGGTAGGTTGAGGTATCCTACCATAACAGTGAATATGCAAACATTGAAAAATAGAATTTATAGCTAATATCATATTGAGGAGGAATAAAAACATCAGTGGTAAATGTAGGCTGAGAGAAGAAGGTAGATTGCCCTATGTGTACATGAGAAAATGTTGGTGTGCTTTACTATTTACATGACTGGATTGCTCTGGCCTGAAAAGCTGTGTTATAAGCTAATGAGAGTGTGAGGTATTCCAGATGCTGTGAACTCCAACTCCTAAGGAACTGTCAATGCTTTCTAAGCAGTCCTGCAGTTAATGCATGAACCATGTGTTAGGAGTCTACAGGCAAAAATTCCTTCTTTTCTTCTACGCCTCCATCCCCTAGCTGCCTCTGAAAGGTGGCATGTGCATCATTGCCACCGGTCAGCTAGGAGATGTAAGTAAAAAATACCCATGCATGAAAGGAGTCTTATGGAGACATGCATTTTAGGATTCTCTGCAGTTGTAGATGAACCACATTTTGTGACTCGGGCAGTGATTCCCAGTTAGTTCTGTGTTACCAGTAACAGTGCAATAGCTGGCTGGCTAGTTTTGGTAGAGATTAATACCGCTGTGGGAGTATATGAAGTGCTTTGATCTGGCTTCCTAAAGCAGCGAGGCATGCAGGATTATGCAATCAATCAGTCTCTTCTTTCCTCTTGAAAGATTTGGCTAATTTCAGAAAAAAATAACAATGGAGTAGAAGAGTAAAACCAAACATTTTTACAAAACTTCTAGGACCCTAGAAGCTGTGGGAAGAGAGGATCTATCACTGTACTGCTGGTGGAAGGGCCGTGGCATGGCAGCATCCCTGAAAGAGCTGGATCCTCAGCCAGAATCTGCTGGGCAAACAGTTTTGTGGTCCCTCCACTCATGCGACTGCTTATCTGTGTGTCTTTGTGAATCACATAAAGGGTGTTGAGCGATGTGTTTGGAGAAAGGTGAAGGCGTTTTTTGTTGTTGGTGGTGGTTTGTTTGGTTGTTTGTTTTGTTTTGTTTTGTTTTTTAAGCAAACAATTATATGAGCCTGACTGGTCTGGATTCCTACACCGTCTATTTTGCAACAGCAGACAAATTTCAGTGATCTCTTCTAGACTAGTTTGTGACAACCAAGCTAAAATCAGCTCTCTCAAGTTTAGTAACAAAGTGAATAGCTGTGCAGATCCAGCTGACATGAGCAGGAAGGGTGCTGAGGTTCACAAGCATCCATGACAGCTCTGGTTTGACATTCAGCAGCCCCCTGTCTCCTGTCATATGACTGTGCCTGTTCATCTGAAAGACTTAGCTGTGCTCAGGGAACACTTTTGCTGTCTTTCTGCTCTAAAAGCTGTGTTAAAACTTGGAAGTATTAGTAATGAAAGTCCAGAGATATGAAAGGATTTCCAAATATTATTCTTGTCTAACTGGCAACACTGCTTTTAATTAGCATGGAACTGCTTCTTTCCCTCTCCAGCTCTATTTGTTGCTAGAAGCATTTTTGGTTTGGGCTTTGTAGAAATCCCTCAGGAAGCTGACAGCTTATTTGGTCCCTGACATCTCAGGGGGAATCACCTGTGCAACACTGTAAGGACTGAAGTTCTTGGGCAAGAATTTCAAAGCAAAGAGATAAATTGAATAAATTGTCAAGAATTAAGGAACAGGAGGAAAATGCCAAAGATGAAATATACAGGTAAATTCATTTTAGAAATACACTTTTTTCATCTTAATTCTTGCAAATGGGTTGTCTACAATCTTAGCTTTTTATTTAGCTTTCTTAATTTTGGATAGACAGCAGTCTTCAAATGCTTATGGCAGTTAGTACTCTTCCAAGTTAGTTGCCATGGCCAAGGAAGTTGCAGCGGATTTGTATGCAGACCTCAAACCCTGAAACCAACATAAATGAAAAGTGAAAGGGAAAATCCATAGATAGCAGCACAAAAAACTAAAGCCTTAGTAAAATAATTTAGATTTTTTGCACTATCACTTGCTAGGGTCAAAGAGGTTCCCTTGGATAACAGTTATCTTGGGCCAAAGGTGCTATCTCAATACAGAGTAAAGGTGGTATTAATAAAATTGATATACTGACCTATTGGCCCTTAAAAAAAAAAAAAAAAAAA
>VYXH01005647.1:0-15400 GCA_013397275.1 Burhinus bistriatus | reverse complement strand
AAAAAAAAAAAAGGGAGAAAAAAAAGAAAAAGTAGGAACCAGCATAATGAAAGTTTTGGTCATGTGAGAGTCGTGCACTTCCCTGTTTATCCTGTGTGACCCTGACTGCCAAAGTTAGGTGTCAAGGATTTGCAGGCAATGTATCTGAAAGGTTATGTCTTTTTGAAATATGATATGCAAATTCCATGTGCTTAGCAGAGAGCTGCCAAAAGCTTGCTGGTAGAAATGTCCTTCTGAGCAGCGGGTGGCCTGCAAGCTTACGAGTCCGGTCTCAATTGAGACCTCCAGTTTCTGCCACAGTTTTGTGTGGTGAACTTGGTGGATGTGTTTCTGCTGTTTTTAAACTTGTATAGAATTAGATGCCTTTGAGAGAGGGTAGGAATAGTCTCCCTGCATGCAGTGACATGCAAAACACAAGACAACCCCAATCTTTGCTAACCAGAGTAAAATTATTTTGCCCTATTGCCAATACGGATCATCCAAAATACTACTAATAAAAATAAAACAGAGACGATATCTCATACTTTTAATGATGTGAGGATGCATTGTATCTGATGATCACACCTATTCATTTCAGGAGCCTGTTGCTTTCATATGCTGCTTTTTGTTTAGTGCTCTGGTAGATGTCCTATAGCTTGAAGCAGAGTAAATAAGGTAACTGCAAAGATGAAAAGATTTGTGTAAACAAATGTGCTTTGGTGCACCTCAAATAAAAGCCAGAGAAGTACTCTGCTGTTACTGAAGTGAAGGAAAACGAATGAATAATGTATAAGCACTTCCATTAAGTGAAAAAGAAAAAAGTACCTTAAGGGAAAAAAATACTCTGAGCTGTACTTAACTCTAAAAAGATGTATTATACAATTGGAAGGCTCTGGGCTTTTAAACAACAATGTAACTGACAGAGTAACGTGGTAACTGTTCTAGGAGGTGAGGAAATTAATGCTGAGCATCTTTGTGCCTTGTAAGCCATGTTCCCACCTCCGTACTAACAACATCTGCTGGTATGAGTAGCACTGCCATTTGCTTCCCTCCTCAGAAAAGTTTAACGGGTGTCACGACTGATCTATATCTAAGTGCAAATGAGTTATAATTGCAGGTTTGTATTATGGGTCTGACTTAATCTACAGATGCTAGGAGTCTATAGTGCCCTGCCTTTCTAACTTACCCTAGCTAGAAGTAAATACTGCTCCACACTGAGTCTGTCAGCCAAACTGTGGTGTGAGACCAAACTCTGCAGGGGGAAGTTGGCCAAATGTGTTTTCAGGGAAATTATTTTTTTCATTGAGGACAGATTATTTAATGAAGTGTCGCTCTCCTTCATGACTTAGAAAAAGTGAGGGAGACTTCTGCTGACTTGCAAATGAGTGTGTGGCTGAAATCTGTCCAACACAAGTATAAACTGCCATTATTTAATTTGTAGGAAATTGCTAGTCTTATGTGTGCTGCAAATCAGGGATTGAGCCAACATCTCCAGGAATACCGCAGTACTGTACCCTTACCAGTACACTGTAGAACCACTTTATTTACCATGAATACATTTGAAAGGCTTCATTTATTTTTCATTTTGTCTTTGTTCCCATGCAGAACAAAATCAAGTGTTAAAAGCTGATGTGGTTCTTAACTATTTCCCCCTGTCCTCAAGACCTCTGTAGTTAGATGGCTTCCCAGCTCCCAGAGACTGCAGCAGAAAGGTGGCAGACCCTCTGTGCCATCCCCTAGTGCTGGGGAGCCACACAACAGCCACTGCTTTGCTTTGCTTTGCTTTTTCTTGATGGTCATTACTTGCTAGAAGCTGCAGTAGTAGTGGACTTCCTTTTTGTCCTCCCGGGGAACAGACATGCAGCAAAATACCTTCTTTCCTTTGGAAGATGTAACAGATCATGAAGATCTAGTGTGCAAATACATAAGATTTTTACAGGACTTAAAAGACTTAACGCTAGCTGAGAAGATGAATTTATATAGGAAGAAATGTGTGTTAATGTTACAAAAAGGACAGGTGCTTTAGAAAGTTAAATTAAAATTATTTATTCCTTTAAGTATTAATTCTTGACTGATTTATATGTGTGTGTATATATGTGTGTGTGTATATAAATATATTTAAAAATTGAAGTCTGGGTGCATCATTCTGCATTAATTTTTACTTATTTTCTCTCCACTAGTGTCAGGGAACGGCTGCATTCTCTTTGTTTATAATACGATAAGGCTCACAACCAATCACACTTACACAGGGTGCCAGCTATTTGATGTTCTAGTATTCTCCTCCTGGCATTACCTGACATTCCCAGAAGTTAGTAACAACCAGTTAAAAATCCACCAGGAGGATTTCTAGTTAGCAAGTAGGCAGGTGCTGCTAAAGTTAACCCTTTACAATTTGTGGAAACAAGCGAGTCCATTTGAGAGAGGAGTGAAGTAGGAGTTCAGTTGAAGAGCATTGACAGTAGTTGCGTTTACCAAACTCCCAGCAGAGCTGAGAGTGGATGCTGTTGTTCATTAAGAACTGAACGGACTATTTTAATAGAAAACAGTAAATACATTCAGAGCTGAAAAGCTGTAGCTGCTACAGGTAAAACAACACTGGGTCTCAGCATCTGAACAAGAGGCGAGATGGAGTATTTACTCTTTCTGATCCCGTTAAACCACTAAGGGCTTTGTCTAAAGCTTGTTGAAATCTATTTAAAAGGCTATCATTAATCTAGATGGACTTTGTTTCCAAAATATTTCTGTGGGTTTTTTTGTGGTCTTGGTTTTAATTAATAACTTTTTAAATCTGTCTGTAATTCTATCCCCTATCCATTCCCTGTTATTGGCATACTGGATATTTTTTTGTTATAGAACTGATAGGAACTAGCTGAAATTAGATGAATGTAAATTTTCTGTAGTCTAATGAATTTTGAACTTTCTTGGCTGGGAGGAAGCGTGAGGTGTTGAGTAACAAAAACGTGACTCCAGATCAGTAGATATGCCACTGATACCCATGCTAGACTTCTGTACGTTTGTTACTACTTAAAGAAAATATAAATGATAAATGTATGGAAGTCCAAAAGAATGCAGGTCATCAACAGTGTATCAGGAGCCATTTTTTTGCATAAGGTTTGAAAGGACCATCCATATTTTAAAATAAATCTGAAATTTCTGCATGGACTTTTTTCTGCAAACCACAGTGCTCATCTCTTGCCAATAATTAAGGAATACTGAAATAATGCAAATCTGAAAGAAGGGAGAAACATAACATGTCTACTTGTTTTAGAGTCTAGTATAGTTGAAAAGAGTGGTGCTGCATAAATATTTCAGCAGCAAAACCCCATGTGACTCTTTTTAAGTGACTGGTTAAGGCCCAAAGAGTTGCATGTTACAAATTACCTCTGAATTGTTGAACCTCTTGTGAAAGAAATCACTTACAGGATTTTACATATCATTAAATTCTTGCAAAGTTTTAAGTGAAAAGTAAACAGCAATAACACTGCTGGTTTAGCTTTTCCCCTTCATTTAATGTATAACCAAGTATTCTTCTAGCATTTTTGCTAGAAATTCCTATGTTATGCCCCTGTTATGCTCTGGGAGTTTAGAGAGACCCCATTTAACTGAGGGGAAATGAGGTTTAAAAAATAATTTTAATGATATTTTAGAACCAGGGCTCTCAAAAGAATTTGGGTGCCACTCAACTTGTATATTACATACCTTCTCCCAAGATAGTCAAGCCGTCTAGTGGAATACTCAGACCTGGATTTGGCATCCAAACCATCTCAGAAAATAACAGGGAGAACTAAGTCATTGTACAAAGATGATGTAGTGGGCCAGCTCTTTTAGGGGGCCAGGGAGGAAGGATAGTTAGAAGAAAATGCCCAGATACACAAAGATGAGTAGGTAGATTGGAGTGGAGGGAAAGGATTTGGGCATTGAACAAGAAGTACTTCTCCCTAATTGGGTGCATCGCTCCACTCCTCTTGGAGTTAAGCTTTTTCTTGCTACATTTGACTGCTTCTTAAATCACAGCTGAAGAGGAGACTCCTTGTCTTCTAGTTCATCACTAATAGGACAACAGGTACTCACATCCTTCTATGAGAAATCAGCCCTAAAATGGTAGTTAATGCCCTTAATCTCCAAGTTTAACAACTCAGTTGCTGTAACTGTTCTGTACATTTTCATGTCTAAGCAATTTTAATCTTGATCAGACTAGGCTTTCCTATAACCATCACTCAAATTGCATATGGCCTAATTTTAACCAGCTTGCTAGGTTTGGCCCACGTGGCATCAATAATGTAGTGAAAAACAACTTTAACATTGTCTTCCTGTTTGCTTACTGCAGTATATGGAACATAATATTCAATAAAAATATAAACACATCCTTTATTATTAAAGTCAGCACTCTTTAGTAAAATTTTAAGCAGTCATCTCTGAGACCTTTTAAGCTAATCTGTTTTCCTAGAGCAACAAAATGTACAGTATGGCACATTGTCTTTGCCGATTCATGTAAATACCTGTGTTTCTTTACTGTGGGAGCGTTTCACATAAAAGTTTCTAATTACAGTGCTGAAATCTGGAGTTTAGGCATCAGCTTGTGTTAACATAATCTTCACTCAGTATCTAAGACTGTAATGGAAAGGTGGCCAAAGTAACCTGATGGGCCTGATTCTAAGACGGGACATGCCTGCTGCCTCTCAGGGCTGCAACACTGCTACAAGAAGCACAAGCGGGCAGGCCAGCAGGCTGGCCAGGTGCTGCCAGCTACAATCAGGGAGCAGCGTCGCCTGTCCAGGCACCGTACAAACACCTGCTGGGCAGAAGTTTCTGCGCCAAAGATCTGCTGGCTGATGGGATACATTTTGGTACTGTTCATTTGTGGGATATTACTGTGCTCAAATACAGTGCTTGGACAGGTAAACAGCAATCTAACTGGGTGTTGGCATGGATCAGTGTTTATTTTCCTCATAAAGCCAAAAGTATTGGTAACCTGTTGTGCTGGAGACACTATCAGTGTTGCTGGATGCCAACAGGACAATGCAGCTACCAGAAAGCAAAAGCACTGAACTCAGTACGGCAACCTGTGAAACTGCCCACCTTCACTGCTGGGATTAGTCTCCAAAGTACAGAAACATTCCATCATTTCTGAAAAAAAAAAATTAAAAAAAATAAAATTTGTTCATTCTATCTCTTACAGAAGAAATTTTAAAGCAACTATCTTTTCATTTCCTCTTTTAAAAATGCTATAAGCCATCTTTTTTTTTTTTTTTTTTTTTTTTTTTTTTTTTTTTTTTCCCCTTTCTTTCCTGCAAAACCGAGGCAGGGGGATAGAAAAAGCCTAGAAAAAGAAAACTTCACAAGAGGCGTTTAAAATGGCATTAGTTCTCAAAGTATTTCTGGCACTTGTATCATTGAACTGCTCTCTGTCTGGTTTACTTCCAAATCCCACCAGAAACCTCTTCATTTTTTTTTAACGCTACACTTGCTCGGTGTTGTCTGATGCAAAAGTTCACACTGTCTGTGACTCCAAAGAGGAAGGATCAAAGCACTGTGCCGCCAGGGCTTCCTCTCAGCCAATAAGACAAGAAAGAGGCTGTAGAGAAACATGTACCTAGTACTTTCTGTGGGGATTTGAGCCCAGCCTTCCCCTTTCTAGGGCAGAGCATTCTGTCATGGGGAGCACGAAGCTAATGGAGGGGCAGTCATTACAGCGTGCACCTGGAAAGGAGCAGGAGAAGAAATCTCTGTGCCAGTTCTTGCTCTAATAAGTATCTGTATATTTCAGTCATCTGAGCACACACAGAAAATTAAACAGCTGAACCAAACCCCCATGCAGAAATGAAAAAACTTTTTTTCCTACGAGTGTCATTGTTACCCTGCTTTGGGGTTAATTCAAATGTTTTTACTAAAAAAAAAAAAAAAAAACCAACAAAAAAAGAAAATGTCTTCTTTTTTGTCAGAAGCACTGAACTCCAAGTATATTTACAGGTGTGGGTGATGTACATCCATCCTTGATGGGTTAGAAATCAAATCTCAGGGAAAAGAGTGGTATTTCCTACAGGTTAGTTTGGATAGATAACTTTATTGTTCTCAGTGACTTCCTCTCCACAGAAGAGTTATCCCCAGAAATGCCAGGGCTTGCAACAGAAATGAATTTGTTTGCCATCAAGATTTTCTGACAATCATCTTGCAAATAACTTGGAGCAATAAGACACGTGCAGCTTCAGGGAAGCTGCTGGGTCTGTTTAAGTGAATTAGAGCAGTGGGACAGTGCTTCTTCATTCACAAGATGGAAATCACCACATCCTTTGCTGGGCTCCTTTGTGCAATTGCCTTGCACCTAGCCTTGGTGCTCAGCCTATTTAACATGTATGCAGCTGAACTGAGCCAGAACTGTTCAAACAACTGTGAAAAAACTTGTGAAGCAGTGAGAGGTGAGCTATTCCATAGCTCCTTGCAGGGCAAATACTCTGAGTCAAGGTAGGTGGAACTTCATACCCTGAATCATGCATTCAAATCCCACCAGCTAGTACCTGGCCATTTCATACACACACAAGAGGCATTTTCTCCACAAACTCAGAGGGTAACAAAAGGCCTCTGCATCTGACAATGTCTTTTTTACATCCACTAGGCAAAGATCAAAGGGGGAGAGGGTGAAGACAACATTAAAAAAAAGAAAGAGACTTTGCCAAGCTGCTTGTCATTTAGAAAAAGCTTAATGGATAAATGTCATGGAAACAAGCTGTTCCTACTGAATAAAACCAATACTTTTCTTCATATTTCTTCCTTCTTAATCTTTTTAATGCAGTGGAAAAAGAAGGCAAATGTTAAACAGTTAAAAGCAAACATTTTCTATGGTAGCAGTCTAGCTGTCTGTATTTTTTTTTTCTTTTTTGTCTAGCCTTCTTTGAATATTACATGTTATAGCTGGAGATCTTTGAGCAGAAAGCTGGCAGGGGAAGTAGATGTTCACGTGGGTGAAGTGTGGGCTACTCAGAGGTGCCCTCATGCTACCACCAGACACCAGACCATGTCTACATTGTCTGTAGAGATGGCCCATGTCATCTCCAAGGCAGATGTGGACATGGCCTCCTAAGGACAATTCAGACCTAACCACTGACCACTAATAGAGAGGCCGCAGGCTGTGCCAGCTGAGGATCAAACCCTCTCTCTGTCCTATTTCTACCTCTGTGANGGCCTCACCAGTGCCGAGTAGAGGGGGAGAATGTCCTCCCTCGACCTACTGGCCACACTCTTCCCTGTGCAGCCCAGGATTACATTGCAAAACTTATTTGGAAAGCCTACCCGCTACTTGCCCATCTCTCTTCGGATTCCCTTCTGCTGAAAAGAAGATCTGCAATTCTGGAAATGCACGTATTTCATGCTGCTGTATTACAGCAATTGCTTCAAATTGAAAATAAGTATAGCTGAATTACTAAATACATTTTACAGGTTGGAGAAAACAGGGTAGCAAGGCAGGTAATACAAATCTGAACATGGGAGTTCTGGAAAAGCAGACTATTTCTTATGCACAATTTTTATGTTTCTTTTCATGCACTTGGTAACTGAAATAAATATGGCCTAATTTTTACGACTGCACTTTCTATACTTGATTAGCTTCCTCTGTGTGTAGATTGTAACTAAAAAGTCTGAAAGAACAGAAACCCTTCCAGCTATTCCTCCATTATCTTCCAAAGTAGCTTCGGAAATCATCAGAAAGCTGCTTCTCTCCAGACCTGATCAGGGATGATGTGGTGAGCAGCCAGTAAAAGGTGTTACAGCACCTGCTGACCAGGTGAATTCAATGGGCATAGATGTTTTTTGGCACGTCTGTGGAAATGGCCTGGCAGTGGTGCCAGCTGAGCCGCCTGAAGTCTATACACTCCTCAGAGGATCCTGAGCCCAGCAGCAGGAGGTGCTTTCAAAGCATGTTGAAACCACACACAATGCAATATGTTTGATGCACTGTTATTAGCTAAACTGACTGAAAGCTCTGTTTCAAAGGAAGCTAATGAAGCTATGTGGCTTGCTGGCACATTTCAGCCTTGGGACTGTCTTCTGAACTTGTGTGCTCAGGAGTAAATCTGTAGGTCTTTTCTCTCACCGTCACGCAGCACAAGTGAGACTCTGAACTCCAGCCAGTAGAGGTATCAAGAAGGGCTAACTGACATCTGTCTTTGCACTATATTTTTGCCTTCTCTCATTTTTTGGAAGTAGACTTTAATGTTTAACCACTTAGAAGCTAAGATCCTAAATTTCAATGCCCTGCCAGAAGACCCCACTAGAGTTTATCCGCCTTGAATCTTGATAACTGGTGCTGGTGGAGTGCTGTCAGTTTGAATCTTGAAAGCGGGAACCTGTCTGAAAGGGTGCTGCTGAGCGGCACGGTGTTGCCCTGTGCTTGCAGTGGAGCAGCAGACCTCGTGCTTTCCTCACAGCAGCAGCACAGCCTGTCAAAACGAGTGAGGTCTTATCACACTTGAGATGCGATAGGAAAAGCATTTTTCAGTCCATAAGATCATTTGAGAAATATAAGAACATAGTGATACAGTGATGAGGGAGGAAGACCAGAGGGAGTCATTGTAACCTCCTGGTTACATGCCGCTGCCCTGCTGAGGAGGCCATGGCCACCTTCAGGTTGGGTCTTGCTATCTGCTCTCTCCAGTTACATACGCCAGGACAGTGGCCTTTCAAGTGCCCCAGGGCCAGCTCGCCTTTCAGATCAGTACTGGTGGGTCTGTACCAGGGACGCTGACAGAGGCAGCCACGGTTCCCAGTGCTCAGCAGCTGCTGGAGGGAAACGCACAGAGCAAAGGGTTGAGGGTGGGCAGGAGTAATGGAGGGGGTGTGGGTGTTGAGAGACCTTCTAACTAAAGCACATCCGCATGCTCGTCTGTGTGTGTGTGTGGTAAGTGATGTCTGCAAAAATAAAATCTTGGAGCTCTGATCATTGCTGCAATGTTACCCAGTGTGCCACAACTATTTGAAACTGCAGGTTGTTTAGGAGCGATTCTTAAGATAGATCTCTTGTTGTCCTACACGCATGTCATGTCCATGTGCTGACCATTGGACATTTCCAACTACTCCAGCAGGAATCTGGACTCAGTCAGTTTGGACAGGCAGAGCACTGCCACGCTTCACTTTGCACCGATTTGTGCTACTCAGCACTGTATAGTTTGTTGGTTTTTTTTAAAAGCGCAATTCTGAGTGTGCAAAACTATTCCTGAGGTATTTTTTATGTTTGATTTTTGCTTGAGAACACTTGAAACCTCATCTCTTGTGATTTTTCTGGAGGCTAGGTGCCTGTCTTTTGAGACAATAATCCAGCACAAGCTCCTTCAGATTTTCTCCTCATTTCTGTCACAGAGTTTGGAGTTCTTTGTTAAAAAAATCTTGCTTTATTTCTGTGTAATGAGCAGCCCTCATACTTCTGTAATAGTTTGGCAATTTCTCCATATAAGGTGACAGAGAGTATTAAAGACAAACAAGTGTGTCCCTATTGTTCGTTGTCAGGAAATATAATTGCACAGTCTCTTACTTTTCACTGATACCCATGACTTTCAGACCTGGAGTGAGGCTTCACTTAAACCTATAAGCTCTGAAGCCTGTAGCTGGTAAATTCACATACTTGAAGGTTTTCTTTTAACTTCATTATTATTCCTGGTGCCACGGGATGTTCAACCATTTATCTGGACTGGAGGTGCTTTTCCGCTCAGAGACCTGCATTTTTGTAACCACATAGCAGAACAGGCAGCTCACCTTCAGACTCAAGATATTCGGAAATGAAGGTCTGGAAGGCAACAAGAGGTCAGAATAGGCATCATTTTAAAGTAGAACCTTTTACTCTAACTAAAAGCTTGTTACTTGCTTCATGTATAATTGAAAACAGCCCAGATTCTCCTAAATATTTGAAGATACTAATGGGTTTAAGTGAACCTGAATGCAACGGAAGTCAGCATAAAGCATTTTATGCTTCACTTCTCCATCTGATTTGGTTACTTGCCACGTTAGATTGCAACAGGTTCATGTTCGTGGCTTCCAGTTTTTCTTGCACTGCAGCTGTGTTGCATATCATCCATTATGCAAAGAGGCATTGCAGTCCTCTGCGGGAGAATCTTCTCAATATAAAAGCTTGAAAATTACTGACCTAATGGAGCTTCAACTGTATCCCTGTAGTAAAGCCTAATATACAGCAGTATGGTCATGCTAATTCTGGCAACTGCCTCCATTTTAGCTTTCTCAGAGCATGCCTACGCACCTAGCCCAGACCATGCTGCACCTGCTCCATCCATGTGCTGTACTGCCCAGCTGCAGGCAATTCTTGGCAGGGAGTCAAGTGTATGAATCAGGCTTGTTGCTATGCTAAGCGGTAAGTCTTGGGCAGACTTGCGTAAATTAACACAACCCTCCTCTCCTGTTTATTGCGATCACCCTGCGCATCAGGCTGCTCTTGAGAGATGGGGCTTATTTGCTCAATGCTGTGCCCACCCTATAGTGAGTGACACCCTGTGGTTTCTGGACCAGAGCTGATATGCAGATGGTGACGCACTCAGGCGGGTCAGAGCCATACTGGTGCACACCTGACTGCGAAGTGTCTCCTAAGCGTCTTTTTTTCTTTATTCCCTCAGTCACAGAGAGGGCAAAGATCCTTACAGACACTCCTTACAAGGTCTGAAGAGAAAAGGCTAACAGTCATTACAGCTCAGTCTTCTCTGCACTTGTGCTAACAGATCAGATTCATAAGCCCCAATTGACAGAAGGAGGTTAATTTTATTATGCATACATGAAGTTCCTCATACATAAACTGGTTGGCTCTGAATGTGCGTAAGCTCCCTCTCAGGACTGTACCGATGCGCCAGTGCTCTTCCTGGCCTACAGCTGGCTCGTACCTAGGTAGCCAGGAGTGCTGGTGGAAGAAATTTGTGACCGTTTCTGCCTGAGCACATAGGTATGCTGATGTGGGGGCAGGTTTCTGAAAGTGAGACATAGCAGTGTTAGCACTCTTCTCCCTTCCACACTGTATTTAGCTGCTTCTCACCACTTAATAATTATTTTGAGAGGGGTGGACTACAAAGGCAAAAGGAATTTAAGGCTTTAAAAAAACCACCCCAATATGAGCGACAAAAAATTTGGCAGATGGAGATAAAAGACTTACCAATCAGAAAACCTTCCTTCCGTAGATAATACTAAGAATTTTTCATAACTTTCAGTTAGTGAAAAAGAGCTTTCAGACAATTTCCATTTGTAGTACTGACATGGGTAATAGGTTTTATTCTCAATATTAGACACTCATATTTAAACCATTTATTTTTTTATGCTTAGATATGCTTTTAGTGTGCGTGGCGTATATTTGAATGTCCACACATGACCTGATATGGAAAGAGACTTACAAACTGAGCAGCAGTAAACCAGTATGCCTATTACCTATCTTCGACTTCTAACGATGACAGTGATCCAGACCCAGTCTGGGGAGGCACAGTTTCTAAATAGCTCACAAGGAAAGGTATGGACCTCCAGAAGCTGTTCAGAGCTCCTAAGCTGGATGCTTAACTTTTAGATAGTGAAGCTCTTTCCACATCAGATCCATCTTTATGGAGCAGCAGAAGGTAAAGAAAGGCTGAGGCGCACAAGTCTGTCTGGGAAGATCCGCAGGCTTACAATAGACAATGATTTGCAGAATTAAGAACTGCAGAGCATTTGCAAGTATAATATCTGTGAATGTATTATTCTGAGCCTGCAAAAACTTAAATGTAACTAAAAAATACTATTTAAATCAATGTACTTAGTTTCAAGCGTGATAAATAGGCCTACTTGTGATCTTACATTTCAGTCCTTACAGGCAAGATATCTTTCCTAAGTGTCATTAAAAATGCAGGGATTAGCAAGAAGACTCCAAAGTAACTGATAAATGGAATCATGTCTGGAATGCAGTGAAAAGGAGAAGTTCAACAGCAAGTGAAAGCTGAATTTTCCTGTCGGTGAGACTAAAGCAAGAGGTGCATGAAGCTTTTCAATTGTAACATGGTAAATATGCCATTTGCTTTGAGAAAGATTCCTTGTCATTTGTAAACAATCTTTCAAAGAAAAATGCACATTCAACTACACAAGCAGTTTCAGAGATCTGTCATAATGCTACTTTTTCCTTTTGGTGAGCTCATACACTGAACACAGTAAGGGAGCTTAAGTTTTGGAAATAAAAAATCAGTAATGGAATTTGTAGTACTACAAAACTCAAACAAGGAAAGATTAAAAGAAGTTTTGTATCAGGAATAAGAAAATCAAACCCATACTGCTTTGTGCTCTCCTGAATATAGGTTTATATCTGTCCTTTCTTGGACTGGATTCACATGTAGTGCTTAAGTGCTTTTCAAAACCAGATATTAGAAGAAAAGAATCATCAGTACCAAAAATGCAGATAATATATTTGTAGTGAGCTTTACTGTAAATTAAGAAATTGAACTGGAGTATTCCATGGTGTCATCATTTCTTGTTTGCTTTAAAAACAAAGAAAAAGGAATCCAAAATAATTTGGCAGATTGTTACAGAACCCTACTGATGGGAATAGTTCTGCCACATCTCACAGCCCTGCTTGCATAAAGCTGCTGCAAGAATCTAGTAGGTTCAGGCTTCTGAGTTCTTCCTGTGTAAAAGAAATTAAGAGGTCAAAGATGACAGTTGCTCTTCCACATCAGAATAAACCAGCTCAATACTTATAGCTAGATCTTAATTCAAACTTAACTCTGACAGATTGGTAAGAATTTTCAACGTGGAGCCACAGTTCTTTAGAAAACCCAGTTGTGCAATCCAGAAGGGAAGAACCCAGGTCTTACAAATACAAAAAAGATGTTGTGAACAACAAAAGAGCTAGTTCAAGCTGACAGGAAAAAAAGGAATGTATTCAAGCTACAGCAAGTGTATTTCACATTCAATGACAGGAAAAATATTCCAAATTAAACACAAAAAATGGGAGAACTAACAAACAAAAATCTTCAAAAACGAATTCTGAAACTTGACTACTAAATACTGTTATTATTAACCACTACTTCCAATCCTGCCAACGGTGTAAAGCAGGTGGCCTCATGACAATGCAAAATCTCATCTAGTAGAGCAGTGGGCTAGCACAGTATTATACTATATAATATCCATCTTTTCCTTTGGAAATGAACTTCATAAAAACAAAAGCAGAACTGCAAATATTGTGCATACCGCTTATTATTTCCAGTCACAAAATACCACAGTCAGTAAACAAGGCACTCCAAAGGCATGTAACTGTCCTTGCTCATCCAGGGGGAAAAATGCTGCGAAGTCATCATCTTTCTCGAGGACATAAAAAGCGTTGGAGAAACTCTTGCCCTTTTCATAAACAAGCAATGCCCCTGGATGTAACATATCCATCAGTTATATATTTTGTATCCCCAAAAAAGGCAGACCCTTTATTTTAAATAGGCCTAAAGTGTCTGCTGTTTTTCATATTATGTATTTGGTTTGGGAAATTCCGGTTGCTGGGGAGAACAGCTCTCCTCTCTTGTCCTGCATGGCTCTGCCGTGACTTTCTGCATTACTGTCTTCCCTGCCTGTCACTGCTGACCAGAACTCACAATGTCTCATGGAGCAACGGGCATTTCCTTCAACGTGCATGTTAGCTACTTCCAGGCAGACACAGTATTCCTTGGAAACACTCAGCCATGCCTACTTGTTATACTTAGCTATAGTGTCACCCCTGTCTGTAAACTGGGGGGGGGAGACAGGACTATCATCTATCAGAAAGAGCAAGTACTACAAAATATTTCATACAGTCAGTTAATTTCCTGTTTATAATTAGAAATTGTGAATGCAAGTTGCATGTGCTGAGCATTTAAGTTTACCTACTTTGGCTACTCTGGAATATAAACCAGGGGAAAAGTCAGCCAGGACTTTCACAAACATGTACACTATGCTTTGTGAATTTTTTTAAGAAAGCAGGAGACCTTATTATTTGTGCATGAAAGTAAAGTACCACAGATACCCCACTGCTGTAACTCCAGTCTACAGCAGGGTTTTTTTACAACAGTTTTTGGAAATATTGCTAAAAGTGTCTTGCTAAGCTTGACTGCATAGCAGAAACCATGGGGATTACCCAAATGTAATGTATACAGAACACTCTCCTGCCATCACGCTATTGCGTATGCTATAATTCTGTGTGTTGGTCATTCACTCCAGAAACATTAAACACAAAAAAGGGAGTGGAGAAAGTAGCAACCTAACACTTTCAAAACTCAAATAGCATTAATGGCAGACATCCAGATTTAAAGTGATGCTTCTGTCTGGACATGCTTACCTGGCATAATTATGAGACTCTGAATAAATGAACAGGACTTTACCTGTGCTTTCTGCATGCCAGTAGCTTTACAAATAGTCAGTTTAAAAGATCTTTGCCATGGGCATTGCATAAATAATTTTATATACATAAGTACATATGTATATATATTATCTATGTGTGTGTGTACAAATGCATGTTAAACAAAAGCCCTAAGAAGATTTAAAAAACCCATAGCATACTTCATAACTTATTTTCTAGGATAAACTGTATCTTTAATTAATCACTTCAGAAATTGAAGCTGTCAGTGACCTTTTAAAATGACTATACATATACAGCACACTGTTAGAAGAGTATTGATTTTTTACCCCCTCCACTTCAAGCAAAGTTTAGAGAATCAGTTTTTAATACTGAGAGATAATTATTAAGCTTCAATTTTGTTTCTTAGAAGTTTATAATTAGGCCTTTTGATTGTGAGCTTTTTTTCAGTTGTTAAGTCCAAGTAACCAAGCAACTATATGCAGAAATTAACCTTTTTGTTATATTATATACTGTAGTAGTAAAGTTTTTTTGAAGTGCATAATAGAAAGTTAGTGAAATTACAGGAGGAACAATCTAATATAGCAATAATAGGTGCATTCACTGTGCATCTGAGAGGAGGAGGGGGGAAAAAAGAAGAATTTTCACTCATTTTGGCCTAAAACGTGTTCAGGTTTCCAGGATTCTGACATCAGAACCCAGATAACACTGGTTAGAACCATAGGGCTTTACAATAAAAGCTAAAATATTGACCATATGATGGCAAAAAGTCTTTATTTTGTGGTTAACTTATTCTCTTCTAGCTACTCTCTGATGAAGTTGGTGGTGCTGTGGAGGATGATCTCCTTCTTCTTGACAAGGATCGTGATCGTTCAGCACTGTAGGCAACATGCTTATCATAATTTTGTATCTGAGCCTCGAGGAATTCCCTCTGTTGCTGGCTGATTGTCTGGCTAATCAGTCCAGGGAGAGCTTGAATGCTACCAATTAAAGTTTCCAGTTTAGTTTCCAGAGTAACAATTCTCTTCTCAAAATCTTCACTTTTTTCATTTAAGTCAGAAATCATGTCATACATGATGTTTTGAGTCTGAAAGTAGAAGGATG
>VYXH01005640.1:15698-29155 GCA_013397275.1 Burhinus bistriatus | reverse complement strand
ACGCACTCCAGGAACCTGCGGGAGTGTTTCCTCTCTGCNTGATCGTGCTCAGACACTTCTGTAGTTACCATCCTATCACTACCCCTCATGTCTTTACTACCACAAGAATCACCATCCTCCACCATCACTGAGACAGACTGCAAGACCTTGCTAAAACTTTTACCCAGAAGCACTGGCATGCTGCTCCCAGCCTCTGCTTTGGTAATCCTGGGTCCATCCCCATCCCCCTTCAAACCTAGTTTAAAGCCCTATGAATGAGCCCTGCTAATTCTTGTCCCAGGATCTTTCTTCCCCTTCGGGTTAGGCTTTCTCCACCTGTTGCCAGCATGCCTGGTGACCTGTAGATCAACCCATGATCAAAGAAACCAAAGTTCTGTTGGTTACACCAGTCTCATGGCCAGGAGTTAATTTGCTGGCTCCTCCTGCTTATCCCCTCATCAATCCCTGCAACTGGTATTATGCTCATGTTCAGAACCATGTTTGCTTCTATAATAACAACTGCAAAAAACCCCCACAACCCTGTGTCTTTTCAGGCTCTCGCCCCCCTTCCCCCCCTGCCTCCCAAAGCCCACTGTCAACATAAAATGTAGGGCATCAAGATTAATGGCAGAGTAGTGCACATAGATGTAATTTCCATTTTGATTCTAATCAGCATTTAGCATGGCAAGTGTCACTGTAATACAGCATATGGAAGCCAACACTTTGTCACTGCTATCATGTGCAAGGGATTGTGGGTAATAGTCCAAAAGCTAGGGTCTTGCTCTGTTATTTTCTTCTGGTTAAATATCACATTGCAGCAAATTAACTTTATTTTGTTGTCACATGCTCTTCTGTAGCTGCTTTCTTAACATTGCTGACTCTGCAAGCTTGAGAGAATAAGTGCTAGTGGTTGGAGGGGGGTGGTTTCAGGCTCCTTCAGCTTGCCAGTGGCACTGAAACATGGGTGTGACATAGAAGGAAACAGAAAGAGCAGGGATAGAACTGAGGAAAGTTTATTACCATCTCCAAATTTGTGCAAAATATTTTGCTGTTTCTTTTTTTATTTAGCATTTCAGTGACTCAGAAATACGCTGTGAAATGGCAAGCCTCTGGCCTTTTCTCTCAGAGGCACTCTATAGCAAGTGCCTCAGCCTGAGCCAGGCTCCTCAAGGAGCCTTGTCTGGGGCTCTGTAGGCTAAACATGTCTGCCTTTTGTTTCTCTAGAACACGGCACTGCACATATGTCAGGTAACACACATTGTGTGTGTCACTTGTTTGGCCTCCTCATGTCCTGCTGTCATTAAATATGCATCTCTTGCATTTGCAGCACAACACCTTTGTGTATCTCCTTGTCTGTGGCAGGTTTGTGACTTGCCAAACAGTGGAAATTCTTCAATGAGGTCTCAGAGCAGAAAAAAGGACAAGGGGTTGTGCTGCTTTTGGGGTGTGCAGTCTAATGGGGCACCTCTATTCCAGGAACTCTGCTGAAAATCCCCCATCTCTGCTGAGGCTGAGGTGAAAACTTTACCCCAGCTCTATTTTTCTGGTTCCTTGCATCCTTTAACATTCAGGACTTTGTTTATTTTTGTAAATACAAGCAACTGCAGAAGAGATAGCTGATTGTATCTGTAATTTTTCTTCCTTTCTGCAGGCTCCCAGTTTTGACTAACTATTTTTTTAAAAAGAATAAATAGCCCTTGGGAACATGTGAACTGGAAACCAAGATCTCATGGCAGTGAAATGTGCCTGTGTGGCTCATATATACTTCCTTGATAATCCTTTTCCTGACTGCTGTTCTCCAGGGCAGATAATAATTTTATCTGTACATGTCACCCCTAGAATATCCACAAGTTGTATTCTTGAATGAATTTTCAAAATAATCCCATTGCCTTATTTGGCTCTGCAAAGTACTTGACCTTGATCTGTCATTTCATGCCTTAGGACAGCCCTTGTGCCCCTTCTGCAAAGTGGAAAGGGAAAGGGTAGCCATTGGCCTCTAGGCAGGGTTGCCAGGATGGGGGAAGGCTCCATAAGGACCTTTCTTCCATAGTCACATAGGACTTTGTCATATTTACACTGGGCCTGCTACAGCAAAGTCACCACTGCTCCAGCTTACTCTATTCTTCATCAGGAGCATGACCCAGTAGGACTGTCACTGCTGACAGTTGTGATGAGTCCCCATCGTGACATACACTGTTCACTGCTGTGCCTGCCTCTCAGCATGCTTCCCACGCAAGTCCTGTGGTTCTCATAGACCCAGGAAAGGGGCAGGGGAGGTCAAATACTGTGTCTGGTTTGTGGACAGAGCTGACAAATATAATTTGTCCTCTTTTTCTATTTTATTATTCCAGGGAGGCAGCCTAATCTTTCTAGTTTAAAAAAAAAAATTTACAACAGAATCCTCTCCTGGCCACAAAGCAGCATATCCAACAGATTATAGTTTCCACTTTGTCATCTTTGTTGTAAAAAGCTTATCAATTGGATGTTTGCACTACACTTAGATTACAGGCAATGTGTTCTAATGGATGGGACTGGGACTTAGGAAGCTTGAATTTTAACTCCGTTTCTGCTACTGGTTTGCTACATGCCCTTGCAAAAACCACTGCATGGCTGTTTCCCTGCTATTATTCAGCTATTAAATTTATCAGCCTTTCTAGAGAAAAGCCCGCTCTTCTCATAGATTCAAAATCCAGTACAGTGGCACTGCCTCACTCACCACAAAAACTGTTCAGCCCAACACCTGTTCTGTCAAGATATCCCAGATTCCTTCTGGCCTCTGAGGTTGTCTCAGGCTTGTAGAGGGTCAACACAGGTTTTCCTGAAGAGTGTGACAGAATTGTCCTAGATTAAGGTCAGTCAACTTTATGTGGTTACCTTTCCTGTCTTTCTTGCCTTCTCCTCTGACTGACACTACTGCCCTCAAGGCATGGGTGTCTGATCTGCTTGTGAGTCAGCTCCTGAGCCACCAGTTTTCAGCCTGGCAGGTTAAGGTAGAATGACTTTTCAATTGGGTGGGGATGATAACCATTTCAGTAATCTGATTTTAATTTGCCACTACAAGCAGTCATTTGATGAAGGAAGAGTTCCCAGAATGAATGTGTACTATATAGTATCAAATTTTTATTTTTAAACATTGAAAACTGTTTCTAGTACTGCCATTCCTTGAAGCCTTGATGACCATGTCCAATAGGATTGCATCACTGTTGCTGTACTGGCACAAAGCAAGTATCAGCAAGCTTAGACATTGCAAAAATCTCAAAATAAGAACAGAAGTTCACAAACATGAGCTTAACAGCCCCGTTCCCTGCCACTTCTCAGTCCAGAACTGCCTTGCTATTTTAAACATATCTCCATCTCCCTTTACTGTGAATAAGGCTTTGCAGAAGCAACCTTTGATTTCTGTGGCTTGGTTAGAGGGCTGATGCACCAATGTCAGATGGTATAAAAATACATGATGCCACTGAGTCTGTATGTAGACACCTAGCAGGATGACAGAGAGATGAATTTTAAGGAGAGAGAGTCTTTTATATGTGAGCTTTCAGATATATTCCTGTTTTTCCTGACAAGGATAGAAGAGCACCACCAAAAGCTTCTAAGAAACATTTCTACAGCACACATCTATCTGTCTATCTGCTCCCTTTCTTTTACTCCCTTTCCCCCTATACATGCCTGTCTACTATATATAGACTCATCACTCTCATGTTTTTTATTGCTACTTAACATCTTCAGTAGAAGTGCTGGCTTGTAGCATGCATGGCTTGGGATGTGTTATAGAAAGACCGAATTTGAAAGCAAAGATTGAGCAGAGCCTTCCACTCTTGCAGCAATCCCTGAGCTCCGTGTCTTTCTTGTATGTTAATATAGGGCTGATGAGAGTTTTGGACAGAACAAATACTGTAGCAGTAGGTTTCTGTCACCCAGTGCCACCTTATAGCCGAGCCTCCATCATGTGCAGCGGAGATAGAAGGAAGCTGAGCCTTCATGGCTGAGGTATTCATTGGCATCTCTGCTAAGGGTGATAGCAAAGAAGCTGTGCTGGTTTGGCTGGGACTATTCTGAATTTTGATATACTTCACTGGAAGACTGATGCCTTGGCCAGTGTCCCAGACCTGCACATTAGAGTCCTTTCCTCAGTTCCCTGCTTGTCTGGTTCTTTCCCCAGAGACTCCCATATTTCTCTCTGTAAATAGGCACAGCTCTGTCTGCATATTGGAAGTCAAGAACAAATAAAACTAAAGCCTGATAGAGGGGCAGCTGGAAAAGAGAGGTGCAGCCTGCAGGGAAGAGTAGAGCTTGTTTCCAGAGAGAAGCACAGATCTGTTCAGGGATAGTGCTGGGGAAAAGGAATGGCTGCAGGGTGAGGAGTTAGGTAGGAGAGGGCTGAAACCAAGGAACATAGCAATGGCTGAAGCAGATTGCTGGTGATTAGAGGACTGCCACAGTTAATAGGCAAGAGGCAGTAGGGGAAGCCTGTGCTCCCTTAAATCATGGAGATGAGAAGGCAGTGCACTGCTTGCTCTTCCCCCTTACCCGCAGTGCTAAACTAGCAAAATGACAGTGTTTCCCCACAACAGGAAAGGAACTGAGGCAGCAACCTCATCAGTACACCACACAAGACAACTGATACAAAGCATTCCCCAGTTTGTACCATTCTAAAGAATCTTTAAAAGATATATCTTTTCTGTTTTGTAGCAATCTCTTCAGCTCTTGCTGATCCCTAAGGGAAAAAAAAAAACCCCCAACCAAACCACAAGCGAGCTCTGAAAACAAAAACAAAAAATAACCCCCAGCAGACATCACAGGACTGGGATCAAGAGATAACAGCAGAGAATTCCTCTCCTGCATGCAGGTTAATTAAATGACACAGATAACCTTGTGCATGCCCAGGAAAAGTGTGTTTTCTTTCTGAAATCATATCAATCATTTAATTATCCCATTCTCACGCTGCCATTATCTAGAGCTAAAGGCTGCACAATTATTTCTTGATTCAATTTTTTTTAAACTCACCTTTTTTCTTTCAAAGTCTGAGTTATCACTCAGTTAAAGATACATGTGGGCACTCTAGCCCAGATCTGACCTCCCAGCTTTTTTTTTCAAAGTTCTCGCATTTCATTTCTCATCACAGTATATGCTAACAACTTCTTAGTGGCATATGCAGCAAGTTAATTGGTATTTGTCACGCATGGTAAAGTAAGATGCTCAAAGTCATAGAGCAGGTCGGTGTCAGAGAAAGAGTTTATTCCCCAGCTAGTGAACTCTTTCTACAGCCTGCTTCTGTCTTACCGTGTTGGCTTTAAAAAACAAAGATGGTCTTTAGACTTTGAATACCCTCAATCTCTATAAAAATAGGTTTAATTAGTAGCTCAAATCAAAGGGAGAAAAAATTGCTCGTCTTCTTTGGTGATAAATATGCTGTGAATGCAACAGTACAGGTGTACTGCAAACAACACACCACATATTTTGGCCATAGCTGACTGACTTTGATCAAAACAAAATGACTGCTAGAACACTTGAGGGTGTTGCAGGGAGGAACTGGATTTACATCATCTATGTGGTGCAGAACTGGAAAACAGGGGAAGCTTTAGGGCAGAACTGAGTGAAATCAGCTGAGCTGCATCAGATTGCAGGATGGAAATGGCAGGTGGAGCTGTGAGTGTGTGAAATACGTTTGCAGAGCTGGATGGGAGCCTGAGGCTGCCGTGGCAGTGGGGGTCTGCAGGACAGAACCATGTACATTTTTCTGGTCTACGAGCTGTTTTCCCAGGACACTAGTTCCCAAGTCCCAAACCTTGCATGAACCACCAAACTTGCAAACCTGCAGTGTGCCAGAGCCCACTCTCCACTCCTCACCCCATGGTTGTATTCCAGGCCAAGGTGTATATAGGCAGTATGTCTCTCAAAATTTTCAATCTACAGGTATCTGCTTTTGCACTACCAAAAGCAGGATGGTGGGAGGCCAAGAAGGAGTGTGTGGGGAAGCTGGAGTGATGGAGAGAACTTCCTGTGCATTAGGAGGAAATTCTTATTAGCTTTGACTGCAATTTGTGCCTTGACAGCCTGGGTCCCTTGCCAGCTGTTTTTCCTGTGCTGAGTGCTCTGCTTGCTCTTGTTCACATTGCATTCTCCAGGACTGTATTATTTTTTTTTCTTAACCAAAGAGCTGCCAGCTGGTGTTGTTGATCACACCCCCAGCAGCAGGCACAAAGGCCAGCACACACTTTACACAACACCCCTTCTCTTTCCCATTCTATTTTAGCACTAATAAAAACATTGTCATTTTAAACAAACAGCTGGGAGTGTCACTAATTTCAGTCTTTTCATTAAGGTGGTTTGGCGGAGCTTTCTTCATACAGCTCTTCTTGCCCCAGAGCTATGGCTGGACAGGGGTTGGCCAGACTCCAGCCCTGCTCCACATGCCAGGCGCCAAACCCTGAGTCTGCAGCAGTTGGTAGCCCTAACTTATCCACGGTGCAAAAGCAGCAGCCCTCGTCAGCTGTGTGCTCCCTTCCTTCAACCCTGCAGAGCCTCCCCACGTTACCGTCTGCTGAGAATCGTCCCCAACCACATTATCCATCCTGTTGAGCTTCTGAGCCCTTTCTCCCTCTATTGACAGTCATTGCTGTCCCTCCACTAAGGGCACAAATCCCTAACCTACCCACTGTTCCTCATACAGAATTAGTCAACAGCAGTCACCCCATTCCAGCAGCTTAACCTGCCTGACAACCTAGAGTTTGAAAAAGAAGGAATTTGAGGGAAAATTATGTGCCTTTTTGGATTTTTATGGAGAATTGCTCCTAAGGTTAAGGAACATGAAGGAGCTTGCTTGTAGATATAGTGAATGAGCAGTGGGCTTTGGCACTGTAGGCTAACCAGAGGGGAGAATCTGTTTGTCAGAAGTGATGGAGAGAGGGTAGCCTGCAAGCTGAAATCTTGAAATACTGATCTAGATTCATCTCACCTAACTTTAGGCAGTTACCTGAGGTGCTTCAACTCAGAATCTAGTTATCCTAGGTTCTTTATATGGTCCATGGAAAGCAAGAGGCTATTAAAGATCTGCTTTACACTCCCCTTACTTCAGAGGGAGCCTAGCATGATAAGGTTTCCATCTCAGATGCTGCATTTAAGTAGCTGAAGTTGAATGTAATGAATCTGGGCTTTTGAAATCTGCTACTGCTTACAGTGGCAGACTCATGAGTCTCCTACATCTGTCTTCCAGAAGGCATCTTTTTTTCATCCCATACCTGTGTATTTACCTGTCTAATACAAAGAAGCTGCGTATGTCACTTATGCTAGGAGTGACCTCATGAAGTGCTGAGGTCTAGATGTCCAAAGTAAACACACCTACCACTGACTTTTTCAAGATACAGGATTAACCTGAGTCACTGACTTTTCCTCTGTCTGATGGATATCCTTTCCATACCCTTTCCATTTCCATTATATCTATATCAGCATGCATGAGAGAAAAAGTGTAAATAGAGTCAGGGCACATGATAAAGAGCAGGGTAATAAATTTTTTATTCCCACCAGTTAGGGATGACAGCATCTCATATATACTCTCAGTGAGTTGTGGATGTTTGCTTCTAACAAATGTAAATTAGGAGTGTGGTACTACACTATCCATCACTCAGTATTTTTAGACCATTCCAGAGTTGCTGAGGTTCTACCTGAAGTCGCTGATGTTATTAATAGGGGTGGCAGTGACAACAAGATGCTTTGATACCTTATTTCCCAGTAGGGTTCAGTCCTGCAGAGTGTGTGTGTGTGTGCGTTCTGTATCTGCATTTTTCCAGCCTTGACTTGTCTTCTTGCTCCTCTGGTGTTTGAGTGACACCCTTCATTGTAAGCATCTTAAAAGAAGCAATGATTATTTTCATCACCTGCACTTGCAGTTGTCCACTTTGTCTTTCAGGCTTCCTAAGGATCCAGGTTGTGACCCATCACATCCCTTTGAGTGACTCTGAACAAGCAGACAGAGCAGCACACCTGGCTAACCTTCAGTAATACAGGAGGGGAAAGCCAGCATCTGAAGGTCTTTTGTCATGCAGTGTGCTGGGCACTGCTGTGTACGAGCAGGAGGTGGGTGGGGAATAAGGAACAAGAAAGCAGACGATTGATTTAGAGAGATGGCTGTCTGCTGTCAGAAGCCTGTCACTGCAGAGCAGGTACAGGGTGATGAAAGCAGCCTGTAGGGCCACTCAGTCACCTTCTCTCTTCTCTTCCTTCCTCCCACTACGAGGGCAGGAGCAATAGGGTGCATAGCCATGCAGTCAGCCTCTTTTGGGGTTCACAGCTAGTTGCACTTCAGCACGAAAAAAGAAGGTGGAATGTCTCCATATTTGCTCATATTTTAAAACAACACTAGAAAAACCCCACCCTAAACAATTACCGGTCTCTCCACCTACTCTCCCACTCTCCATTGTTCCTGCACAGAACTTGTCAGCCTTCCATCCCTAAGAGAGACGAACTGCAGGCAGGGAGGAGGGGTGAGGGAAGGCTGGGGGCTGGAGCCATTTAAGCTGTCACCAACTCTATCGGTGCAGTTAAATCACTGACACAGAATTACAATGCCACATATTGCAGTTCAAAAACAACCAGCACCAAAATTCCCATCAGCGTAGCATCCTTCCTCCAGGATAATGCATTTTCTAACTTCATAATATATTGGTATACAAAGAGCAAGACAGACTCTTGGTCTGGATAGTGTAGCAAGGATCTATACATAGAACTTTTTTCTGCTGCTGGGTAAATCAAATTCAAACAGCACAAGCCATTTATGCTCTCCTCTTTCTATTTAAATGGGTTACTGCTGGTAAGCGCCATAATAGTTAAGGATCTGTCAGCAATTCCAATACAAAGAAGAGCAATCACACCTTTAAGCAGACTCCCAGTGATGGGCTATAGACTATCAAAGTTAAATAGATTCTTAAAATCCTAGCCGTTAGGGCTGGGAAATCTTTCAGCACTAATAGTGCATGACTGTGCCCTGCAATGAAACCATCATGATAAGTGGTTTAGCCCGTGCTTCTCAGGAACAGCTCATCATGCCCTTGTGGCCACCCCCCTTCAGGTCAGGTATCCCATCATATAATCTGCATCAATTTTAGAACTTGTCCCCTCAAGGCACCTTCAGTCAGCAGAGATGCCCCTACTTTTTCAGGGACCTGTGGTCTTGGGGGTTAGTGCTGATGCTGGCCTATCTGTCTCAGTACTTAGCGTACCAATTTTTGCCCTGCCAAATCTCTAGTTTTGCTTGTGATCACAGTGGCTGACCCTTAGAGAAGGTAAGGGACTGTGGTTAGTGCTGGCTTGTAGAGGTCTCCTTTAGCTGTGATTTATAGAGTAATTGCCTGTCTGCAGCACATGGATACACTGTTGGCCATGCCTTTGTTCCCCTTCAATTCCTCTTGAATGCACTATATACTAAGCATTATCCCCTCTCCCTGGATTGCCCTTCTCAGAGATACACTCTTCCATTCCCTGAAACTCATATCAAAGCCAGTAGCTCTGAATTTTTGCATCAACTCTGCTGCACCTTTTCTGGATTCTCTGCAATTTATTTACATCTCCCTTGTGTTACCTAATGTGACTTCTGTGTGTGTTTGATACTGGTTATTCTCTGACAGTAGTCTGTAGCAAATTGCTAGGGAATAATACAGGAAACAGGGCATGTACTAAGTGATCTTTCTCTTGGTATATTCTCCCAATTCTCAACAATTTGTGATGTAAACACTTCTTGAGACAGTTTGGGACACAACAGTAAGACTAGGAGAAATAGCTAGCGCATCTTCATTGCTTGACAGCCTCTTCTGAGGGGGGACAGAGGTTTTGTTTTTTCCTGACAGTCATTTGGTGAGATGCTGTAGGAGAACAGTCTGTTCTGATGTGTAGAACTCCGTTTTCTCTATAAATTCCTATGAGAACATAAAAAGGAAAATCTAAGGGGCCACCTGATTTTAGGTCTTATTATATTTAGTTAAAAGTGGGAGTCAAAGTAAATAGACCTTCTCTTCTTATTGGGACACTGATAAAGGCATGGCATCTCGTACTTTCGGAAAACTGCAAATGAAGCTTCAAAAACTTTGTTTTCATTGAGAAAAGACTGGTTGCAGTAAGAGAGTTCAGAATGTGTGAACAGAAACTCCCCCAAATGTGCTAACACCTCATTTTGACACAAGTTGACTTAGTAAATGAGTGGAGCGAAATAAGATATTAAAGTTGTTCTAGCTTGTCTTTATGATTCCTTTTCCAAGGATTACTGCCACCGAAGCTTACAGGGCAAAGTCCAGCAGTTTTGCCTAAGAGCTGCCTGAAGCGTACAAAGTCACTGCTCTGCTGCTCTGAAGTAGACTAAGCAGCTCCCACCAATCCTGCTACAGACCTTGCCTCCTTTGGCAGAGGGAGGGTGACAAACAGCTTGGGAGTAAAAGCCTCTCATACTACTCCAGCCATTTGCCAAGTGAACGTATGTAAGCCCTCACATGTCGAGCAAACCACTCTCATGTTGTGCCCTGATGTTGTTCCATTTCGACTCATCCTGTAAAAGAGTAAGATCACTGGTACTCTCCGCTCCACAACTAGTGGAATAGCTGTTGCTGCAGCAGCAGATTAATTGTATTTATCCTCGTGAACAGTGAGGAATTGGACTGTTCCCTACCCTATAGTCCTTTATTTCTGGCTGCTTTCTATATTGCTTTTTACTTGACACATTCTGGTCGTTTTCGTTTAGTGAAGGTAATTGTCCTCCAACAAAGCCATTGCAAGCAGGGAAAGACAGTGCTTAAGAGAGAGTAATAAAGAACAAAATGCATCAGTACCATGATGTACCCAGGTTCCTTTCACCAAAATTGAAAGCTCAACCCTCTCATCCTCTCCAGCAGCGGAGATGCTAATGGCCTTGCACGTGTACCTGTGTGTTTTAGGGATGCCCTAACACATCAGTGTGAAGTTGTGTGTTCTGTTCATCTTGGTCTTAGCGCAGATTCCTCTGGGTTCCTCTCACTTCCACCAAAGATCACAGTGCTCGCCCTTTATTTGAGTCCTGCAGAATCACCTCAAACCAAAGTAGCCCTTACCTTATTTCTCTGCTTTTGTTTTCTTTAAGTCAGAGCTATTATGTGGGACTCATCTCCTGAGTGTGGAAAATATAGCAGGAAGTATACTTGGTATTACTACTCTGCTGGGTATAATGATTACTCAGCAGACTATGAGATGTGAATTTAGTCATCTTGCATCAGTTCCTAGTAAGGCACGACCACACTGAAGTCACTACATGGCTGAACTTTGTCACAAAATGGTGCTGAAAATGACCTTGCACACCTAAAGGTATCCTTTCTGAACACAAATGACATGCAAAAGTGCAGTATGGGCTATGCCGTGTGCAGCTGGGGAATCTTGCCTTTCCTAAGGGGTGGTTAGACTTTAAGTAGTTATGTCCTTCTGAGCAAAGAGAGGCATAGATTTTCCTCATTCAATACAACTTTAAAATACTAAGCTGCATGTGTTTGTGGGAACAGGTATTTGCTGTTCCTTGAGCAGGATTGTAATTCTTCTGTAGAGCATGAGAGCCATGATTAGGAAGCCAGGATTGCTCTGCTCACAGGAATCCTGCCATTGTCTTTGATTGCATGGTATTAACTGTAAATTATACCCTTTTGGAGACCGCATGTAAAAATAAAATAAAAAAAAGTGTCAAAAGACAGAGAAAATATTGATTCCAGAGGTAGAGGAAACTATGGCTTGGTTAAATTAGAACCTTAAAAAAAATAATAACAAATGAGCATTTGTGAGGGTGAAAGAGGAGGGACTAGGAGAAGTGGGCCAGGATTCTCCCCTTAGGCATATGCAAATTTCAAGTAGCCCTATTGCAGGCAATGAAATGTCACTGGTTTAAGTAAGAATCTGACTCAAGGTATCAAGAAGGAGGTACAGGGCATGGATAACAGGGTGGTTATTAAGGTGCTGGTGAACTGGAAGCCTACTTAATTAAAAGCACAATATATAAATAAAAATTGAAGAAGCGACAGCCTGAGACTGCTGTTAAGACCTCTCAGATTTCTGAAGCCATTTCTAGCTATTAGTGACACAAGTTTCCATGTCGGCTTGTTCTCACGAGTCAGCTGTGTCTGTTGTTCTACGCTGATTACAGATACCTTTGCAATCAGTCAGTCTACAATTTAACTGGTAAACTGGAATTGCAACTGGACTTTGTCTCGCTCCAGTTCCTGGAGGCCTCCCTGCAAAAGCTTTGGACGTGCAAAATCGTGGTAGAATTATAATCACTAAAACTCTTCAAGCCTGAGGCTGCTGAAAGCTGAATATACATAGCCTGGAGAGATAATGGGCTTGCAGAAAAAGCAAAGCATAGAACAGATGGCTTTTTTTTTCATAGATTCATAGATTTTAAAGCCAGAAGTATCTATTAGATCATTGAGTCTGGTTTGTTGCATGGCATAGGCCAGCGAATTTCACCCAGAAATTCCTGTTTCAAGCCCATAACTTCTGGCTGAGCTAAACTGTATATCTTTAGAGCACACATGCTGTGGACACAGTTCAGACCTAACAATTCTATGAATCTATTTATCTTTACCAGTTAGAGGATATATGCCTAACTGTCCCAGCCTTGTCCGTTAAAAAACCTAAATGAAGGTCACTGGGCAAAGACTGAAAAGAAGAAAAACAGCTTAGCAAAGCTTTGAACGAACATCCAAGACAATGACTGCAATCTAATACCTGTTGGTGAACTGTTTCAACTCCTGCAAGGTGCACTGAGTGCACTGTTCATTCTGTAGGTTTCTGCTCCTTCATCCTTCTTGGAGTCTGGTTTTATTGGAAGCTCAGCACACAAACACAACCAAAACCCTCATCTTACTATTCCTCTGCCACACTTTGCAGTTCTTAGAGTTTACCTCTAAGATTGCCGAAGTCCTATATCTCTGACTGGAACAACAGTTTTCTCACTCCTGTGAAGTTGGTTGGAAGCTCTTTTCCATCCATACCAACTCGCTTTGTCTCTGTAGTAATTACTCAGACTTCTTATGAGGATTTCTAGCAGACCACTCCTTTCTTCTGGGCAGCATCTACCACTGCTTCAGTCAAAGATGGATTTGCACTTGCATCCTCTTGCCTCAAGAATCCATGAGTAAATCTATATGTCTTCCACTGTCTTTTATGCTCCAAGCACATATTAGTTCCACAAAGGTTATTTTCTTTTTACCTTTCCAAGTTCTACTGTCCCAATGCAAAGCCCAAATTAGCCATCCTATTGTCCTGAATTTTTCCCATCCAAATACTCTTAGCTGCCTGATTGTTGTTGATATTTCAGGAAAGGGACACTACAGAGATCATTCAAGGGGGAATAATGCAGTGGTTTCTGGGGTGGTAGTCAACTTTAAGATTTATATGACATATTACTTATGATTCGAGGGAATGGATTTCATGACCTAGGAGATCCATCTGTTGTTCGTATCACTCCCCCCGCC
>VYXH01005640.1:0-15688 GCA_013397275.1 Burhinus bistriatus | reverse complement strand
CCTTTACAGACTTTCTCTCTTCTCTTTCAGTGATGTTCTCTCCTTTTTGAGAGCCTGCCTCCCTCGAAATCATTATACATCCATAGAAGGCAGACTGAGACTTCCTTTTGTGCTTTATCCCAATACTGCCTGAAAATCTAGAGGGTCCCTGTAGAAGAGGGGGAGCAACATTGTGAGATTAGCTAGTGCTTCTCCGATCCAGGGGACAAACCAGGCTGTTATTCCACTCCTTGTCACAGGAATAGGAGACATTTTTCATGTGACAGTTTAGCCAAATCACCTCACTATCAGCAGTTAACTACTGTATGCTTCTGTTAATAGATATTCTCATGGAAAAGTTATGATAAAAGAGTTGGGAAGGAAGGGAAGCAATTACAGTGGATGGTGAGAATAAAAGAGGTACAAGTAACCTGAGCATGACACATTCATATGAAGCCTGTCTTTTATTTCCTATGTTTAGAGAAAACAGTTCTCAGTTTATGGCTTTTCAGAGTTCAATCAGAGAGAAAATGAGCTATAAAAGCAGAGATAGGAAGGAGTTAACCAATTTCCAATTCAGTGTGTTACAATTTGCTTCAGTAATAATAATAAAAAAAGAACAATACTGGGAAACATAATTTTTAAAATGAAGACTACTAAATCAATAGGCACTACATGACTAATCATTTTCTATTTTCTTGGTGGAGGAAGGTAGAGCTGTGATCAGAAATCAAAAGCAGAAGTCCCCAGCTTCTCTGCAATTCTCACAAATTCTGCTTTACTGTAATCCACAAGGAGATTTTCACATGAACATAAACTTATACTGGTAAATGGCATTACAGTCACTGCCCACTAGCATCATCTTATTTTGTGGAAAGATAATGAAATCCATTTGATGCTAGATGAGTTAATTCCCAAAATACCCACAGTTCTTGGCAACTGAGTATTTCAGCCTGAGCCACAGAGGTCAGGGGTGACTTCATCACTTACACAATCTTCAGTTGTGGTGGGACTTCACATAATAGCTACTTAAGTGTGTGTTTGACTTGAAGCATGTGAGTAGTCCTGTCAGCTTCAGTGAGACCACAGACTCTGTAAATAAGGCAAGTGTTTCAGTGCTTATTGAACCTGCCATTCCAGTAGTAATTTGTAAAATCCTATTTGTACAAATAGTTCTCAAAGTAGCGAACAAAGGTGAGCAAATACTCTCCCTTTAGACACTGAATATCCCAGAAGCACACGGCATCAGAAGACTGGGAGGAGATGCTCAAGAATGAGATTTCAGTGTGCATTGCAGTTCCTCAAATTACTTTGAAAATTTCAACCCAGATTTCATAACATCTACCCTGAGCCTCCCTAGCCCTCTGGCACTTAACTGCCCCTTTGCTCTTCTTGGGTTTGATAGTAGATGTCCTTGATACTGTAGCTTCTTAGAAGTAAATGAAAGTGTACTGGCTAATGGTTGTAGCGTTTTTCTGTACAGTATCTTACACCCTAAAGGACTCAGCACAGCTGTCATAGTTGAATGCATCCCAATACAAGGTAGAGAGCAGTAGTTGTTTAACAGGACAAAGCAACCAACTTAAAAGTTTTAAGTTCAGCAGTTTTAACATGGCATCCTCCCCACTCACACAGACCATTTGGTGTACTGACAACATACTGCAAAGACAGTGGGGACATTATATGCAGAACCGGCTCATCAGGTCATTGGTTCAGGGGACTGGGGAAGGAAAGGACATACGTGTCAGGAAAGTTGTCACCTAAATGGAGTGTCCGTAGTGCTGAGCATTTTCTATTCCAGATCTGGTCAGTGTTGGAAAAGGTAAATGCCATTCACCCCTAGAATCACTGTATGCCAAGGCTGTGCAGTACACAATCCCCTCTGCCAGTATGGTTTTTCAGAGGTCCATAGTGTAAAACATATCACTGAAAAGATACAGGTTAGTCATGTTGTTGTGGAACAACATGGTTCCACAAATGAAGACATGGTGAAGTGTGGTATACGGGACAGGCACGAGTGACGTGCAGCATGTGGCATTCTGGTACAAGAACTCCCTATGCCACATTCTGTGCCAAGACCTGTGTGATAGCGAAACTGCACTCAGCCTGTCATGGATGGGTGACAGCAAACTGAGCAGCACTAATCATATGAGTGATGTCATCCAAGCAGATCAAAACCCACCATTGCTTCTGAACAGTGGTGGAGCAATTGACACAAACAAAAGGAATTTTGATTTGACAGAAAGTCCTGGGGTGTATTTTCTAGCACATACTCAAATACCAACTGAAAGTTGCTGCGTAGTAGGCAAGAAAAAACAAAATTTGGTTGAGCAAAATTCCTTTTGCAATGGAGCCTGTGTTTTGAAGATGCTTGCTTTAGTATACAAGTGTTTGTGGGAGATTAGTACTTATTAACTAATAACCCTTGATTATGTTTACTCCCACAGCTGATTTGCTCAGGTGTTTGTCACATAGAAGTAGAAATAAGCTTCAGTGACACAGCTTGTTCATGGTTCGTTCTGCAGAGTTTTGTAATTTCTTGGCAACTAAGTGATGGAATACTATTTTCTGTAGAAATCTCCTTCCTGAAAGGCCTTTCATGCAAGGACTCTAGGGTAATTAGAAAAATAATAACCTTGCAATACCCTCTTGATCTGTTTTTAATGAAATGAAGTGTGGGGAAGGTAGGTGCTTTGTCCATAGTCAAATAGTGAGTAAGTGGCAGAACTGAAAACAGAACCCAGGAGTCCTAGTTTCAACTCTTTGCCCCTAAGAAACACTTCCAGTACCCATTGGTTTATCAGATTTTTAAAGAGTATCTGTCTTTTTTTGTACAGGACTGAAAAAAATAAATACAGTGTACAGGGAAATCTTGCATTGGCAGAAGCTGGACCAGATTAATTAGCAGACTTATGCTGGGTCTTCAGTCAGTTTTCTGCAACTGAATCATGGTTTATTGCGCACATCAGTCATTTGTGAATGTTACCTTTAAAACAATATGGTGAAGTATCACCTCCATTTCAAAGACAGGGAAATAAAAGCACAGAGTAGATGAAGTTACTTGCCCAAATTCACAGAGGGAATCTTGGAAACACCTTTGAATTTTACTGGCAGTTTGTTTTTTTCTGCAGATAAGTTTCTTCCCTGTTAGACTGCATTGTTTCCAGAGTTAAGAATATGCATCCCTGATAGGGCATTAAAACCCAAATGGATTTTTTGGATACATGAATGAGTACCTTCCAGGATCTCAGCTCTGAATTTAAAAAAAAAATCGAGTTCTAAAACAATAGTACAAATTTAACAAATGCCAGAAGCTGCCAATCTGAGACTAATCTTTTGAAGAGGTGACATTACCTCTTCACAATTCGGGGGTTATATGCAGTGCCACTGTAGCCCTTGAAAAGTCAAAACTGTGCCATCCATGTACCTGTGCATCAGAATATATATCAGGAAGGAGAGGTAATAAGGTAATAGAAAATGGTGCACCGACACACCTGAGTTTCTAGAGAAGCTTGCAAGATTAGAGAGATGCATCTAGAGAAGAGTGTAATATTTGCCCTTGTAGAAAGGCAAAAACTTCTGTGCATCAGCATGTGCAACCATTTAATTGCTTTTGGCTTAGATGCAGGGGTTTGCCTTTAGAAAGGGAGTGGGGGGAAATCTGTAGCTCTTGAAGGACAGTATTAGATCTTCTTTCTTACCCTTCATTTCTAAATCCTCTGAACCTCTGATTTTTTATTTCCTGGGCTATAACTATAAGCTGCCTGAATTGCTGGTTTTCAATCCAATTTCCACTAGTCCTGTCACAAAATCTGATAGACAAAATACTCTTTTCTTAGTACAGTTGGCACCAGGTTGAATGTAGTGAAGACTGAAGCGCTGCCTATATGCTTTGAGCTGGCATTCCTTGGGTAATGTCACTGCAAGCTTTCTAAACTTTACTGCACCATGTTGTCTCACTGTCCTAGAGGAGTCATCTTTAGGATTCACTCTTGGTGGCCTATTTGTAGTGACATTCCCTGACCAGGTCATCATCCGAGGAGAATGAAACCAGAACCTCTGGTTTAAAAACAAAAGACTTCATTTGAACCAAAGACCAGATAATTTACTAACGGACTCATTTTCCTGTACAGGACCTGACTTCACTGTCTTTCACAGAACATTTAATGTAAGTTTAATGGAAAGATCTGCCTATTAGTAACTGGAGTGATACTGTCCGTTCTTTACATACATGCCTTTGAATTGTAAGCCAGGTATCACTATTTGCTGGTCTGTGCTGATTTGCTACGAAACAGTGCAAAATTCTTCATCCCATTCCCACCTGATCCATCTGCAACTGGATCAATGTGGGTAACATTGCTTCTCTTTTCTGGAGGGAAAAAAAAAAGTTCACAGACAGCTCAGATCCCATCCGTCGAAGGTAAATGAGAATGTCCACCTCTACATTTGTGAATGAAATTGTATTCAGGATGTTGGAGAGACGTGTTATGTTACTGGGCAATGAAGCGAGGAGACTGCTATATACCTACTTGTATTAAGATCCTTGGGGCTGAAACAGGGAGGAGCAAAACTGCTCTAGGCAGAGCAACTGTGCTTTCATATGTCACCATCGTGACATGCAGCAGCTCCTAGGCATATCGCTGTGTCTGCCTATTACAGACCCATGCAGACATGTGCCCAGTCATACAGCCATGCACAAAAACATCATGACACAGCAAATGCTGGCTGTAAAGAGAGCTAAAAAAAGGCTGATAGAATGATAACAGTATCCAAATTTCCTGCAGGGATGTGCCGTGGGTGGCAGAATAAATCTACTTCTTCTTCCCCTCTGGGAGTAGATGCCTTCTGGAGAACTAGGCGGTGTATTAGCATTGCATTGCAGTTTATTAGCAGAGGGATTCTGGATAAGGATGTTTCTTAATAAACTGATTAGAGCGATAAAACAGTCATTCCAGTGCTGGAAGCAGAGGACTTGCTGAACAGTTTCCTTGTTCATGGAGACTAGGTAGAAGAGGAAGCAACTAAGAGATTCTCTTTAGCCGTGGGAAGAAAAAGGACAGGTAGTTGTGCACCAGTTGGTTTGTGAGGAACATTAATTGCTCAAAGGAAAAGGAATGTGTTCTGGAAAAAAATTCTTCATTTTTTTATTTGACTTTGTTGCATCTTCTGGGAAAATGGGAAGAACCATTCCACTGCTCACTTGCCAAGGTGTCTCCAAGCTTATGCTTGTTGTTACGCAGAAGTTGATAGCATCCCTATGGTATACTATAGCTGGGTGCCAGTCGAACCTTGTCTCCCTGGTGTTCACAACTGCCAGAGCCCTGCTGCGTCCACTGTAGAGAGCTTTTGTCTGGCTTGGCCATAACAAGGACATCATCATTCAAGCTGCCTAAGTCTGGTACCATGCTGACTGAGCAGCAGGTCTTGCTAGCAGGTCTTGCCTTGTTGCTTATTATCCACCTGCACATGATGGTCTATTATATGACAAAATAAACTTCGGACTACAAAAAAAAGGACATTTGCTCTGCTCATAAATGTCGCCACTTATATGGGAAAAGTCTAATGACATTTGAAAGGTTGGAGGACTGAGTTTCTATCATAGGCCCTGCTTTGCTCCAGTCCTACAATGCAGCTCAGCAGAGTCCAGGATTTTGCAGCGACCTCGTAAGGATTAATTGTATCAATCAGTCAATACTGGCTGTGGGAAAGGCTGAGTCAAGCTCTGACAATTGCTCTCGCAGTGAGTTTATCTCAGTAGAGTACGTCAAGAGCACCTTGTGCAAAGGTTTCCCGGGCAAAATGACTTATACAAAAAGAAGAGCCTTCTACAAAACATCAGTCCATCATGTTTTATTGAGCTTCCTGTTTCTTATGAATCTTTCCATGTCATTTGAGTTGACTTGTTAAAAATTAAAATACTTATGAAAATGATATCAAAATTATTATCAAGTATTCTATGCACTATGAATATGTTTTAGTAAACAAAACATTTGATAATTTTATGTATCAGTTTTTATTTACTGAACATATAGTGTTCAGCACATAGGTTCAGGTGTGTTTTCAAGGCAAAAATTGTATTGACAAAAATATCATGGGCACTTTCCTGACAAAGAAGAAATGGGTGTATTTCAAACCCTATGAGGAGAGGGTTGAAATGTCATTCAAGATGGACTTACGTGCCCCGAAGCTTTTCTTTTTTTTTCTTTCCCAGCTATACTGATTGGTCTTCTAAAAGATATTATCCTTATTGACATCCTTAGATATTCACAGCACAGCAACTTTGCTGCCACAATGTTCTCTCTACCTTTCAAGCAGCATGTTCTGAGTGCGTTTGGCTGGAGTCTCTGCATCAGTGCCATATCCTCGGGGTGGCTGCTGGAGATTTGGAGCCTGGCCCCGCTTGTGCCGTAGCACTCAAGCAGTCCAGGGACAGCTTTCCCCATGCACTGTGGATTCACAGCTCTTTCTCAGTCCTTTCCAGAGCTTCCTCACACATGCTGTTACCTTAGTACTTCTGCTGTGGAGAAAGGGCCAGACGTCCCCTGTGAGAACATAAGAAACGGACAGGTTGACTTTTCTGGAAAGAGACTTTCCTCCTCCTGCTCTCCTTCCTTCGGTGTGTGCTATGGCTGAGAATGCTCAGTCCTGAAACAGACATTTATTTGGATAAATGCTATGTCTGGTGTAAGGCAAGTTGCTGTTGTTCTGCTCTCAGTATGCCCTGTATGTTAGGACTTGATGTCTTCCTTATGGTGTGGTGAGCCTTTAACAACGTTAACATTTCTTGTGACCCTTAGAGAAAACTTGGTTGATAACCAGATTTTATACAAAGAGATGGTAATTCCTGTTTAATTTTCTCCCTTTTATTACTAATCATATCACTGCAAAACGTAGTTTACAGCAATATAAATAGGATCCATTGCTGGAGGGAATTGTGCAGCTTCTGTCAATTTTTCAGCACCCAAATGTGAAACAGAAGCAATTAAACTCTGAGGGGGAAAAAGTAACAGTGTGGAACACATCAGAAATCGGGTCATGAATTCACACAGATGGGAAAGCCAGGAAGCAGTGGGAAAGCAGGATTTTGATTGACTCACCGTCAACAGTAAATGAGCCATTGGCAGTTTACTGTCAATTTTTTGCCTTTTAGTCTGCAAGTTCCAGAGGTGATGGCATTCTCCTCAACATGCTCCTTGGGGATGGGATGGGAGGGGTGGGGAAAGTGGGTCAGAGAAAGCAATAGCAGGAGTTTAGGTGAGGACAGAGGATGGGTCAGCGTTGCAGAGGAATGAAGGCAGTTTTATCATTCTCTAAATCTGATGTGAGGAGCTAAAATGAAACAATATCCTGGCAATAGTCATGGGCATTAAAAATATGCCACCCAAAAGGGATCATGAGGTCTCTGCAGATTAAATAATAATAGTGTTGGGGTAGTAATTAGAGGCATTGACCAGATCCAAGCCGTGTTGTAGGAATTGCTATACAAATATAGTTAAGGATAGTTCTTGCTCCGAAAAATTTATAAAGCAGAGGGGAGAGAGGAAGGAGCAGAAGCCTTCCAGCTGAAGATAGAGGCAATGGGACCCTAACAGGGCTTCAGCATTATTTAGGAACATGCATGGTGCAGACAGGGATTGCTCTTTTGTTTGCTTTTGTAGAGCATCTGCTGAATAGTCTGAGAGGAAAAAGAGATGTGATGTTCAAATCACTCCACTCCTATGCTAGTCCAGTTTTCTCCAGTGGACATCCAAGACCCAGCCACAAGACTGTGCAGCACACGGGGGTACCTCATAGGCTTCCAGAAGACCTGTTTGCCCTTGCTAGCTAGGGTGTGCCTATGGCCTGAACTGAGCTCAGTGGGATTTGTGGGATTTTCATACCACACAAGAAAATATGAGACCTTGGAAACCATAGGGTGTTTTAGCATGCAGAAGCTCGGTATATATTTTCTTTTCAACCAGCAGCACAGCACTTCTGAGAATGAAACAATCAGTTATAAAAGTAACCTTGCAGCAAAGCTTCAAGGGGGAGTTATATATGCCAGCAAATTTTCACTGTTTATTCATTCTAGACATACTTATAGACTAATTCTCCTCTTACTCTGATTTTATATCAATTATTTGCCATTGATTGAGTAGAGTTAATTTAAATTTACAGCAGTGTAAGTGAGGAAAAGCAGCTTGTAATCAGTAGCAACTTGATTCTGCCACCTTTACTCACCATGAATAGTACCTTACTCATTGAATAATCCTATAAATTCCTCTTGGGGTTTCTTACAGAATAGGATAGTATGTGATCTGAGTAAGGATGGCAAATACTTTTCATACTTTTCACACTTTTCACATCAATTACCCCACTGGACTGGACAAGGTGATACAGCACCAGATTCTGTGTGCAGACCCAAGATTTCTAGAGGAAAATAACTTGGTATTGTGTGGTCTGTAAAAAAGTAGTAAGGTGGTACTATGATTTACACCCTTGAGTCAGAGTTCACACAAAGAATTTGAACTTAATCTGAGAGTTTCAGATGTTCAGCTGTGCACACTCAATAATTTTCTAATGTCTATCTTATAATGACATTTCCTACCTACCATGTTGTTTGGAGTTTGGGAGAGGTGTGATGTAACAAAGAAGCAAAAATGCTATAACAGCACTATTTGGACAGACGCCAATGGAAAACTCTTTCCCATGATCACCTATTTAAATTGCTTATTTTCTGGTGCTTCTGAAGAGACTTTTTGATTTCCTCTTACTGGTAGATAATGAATATGAAATGGTATTGGAGCAGGGTAATAACTAAATTTTTCACTAAGAAACCAAGTTTGGATATTTGGAAAAATTTCTTCACAGACAGGGTTGTCAAGCATTGGAACAGGCTGCCCAGGGAAGCGGTGGAATCGCCATCCCTGGAGGTATTTAAAAGATGGGCAGACGTGGTGCTTAGGCATGTGGTTTAGTGGTGGTTTTGGCAGTGTTAGGTTAATGGCTGGACTTAATGATCTTAAAGGTCCCTTCCGGCCTAGACGATTCTATGATTCTATGATTTTATTGCAATCTTTGTTCAAGCCTATGCATGCACCAAGGGGATTTGCTAGATCTGGAATAGCCTTGATAGGTGTGGCCTATTGAAATTCTGAATGATGACAAAAAATTAGAGATTAAATTTGGTGAGCACAGGGAGTGACTTTATTTAAAAGATTTCTAATTTTTTAAAGTCCAAACCAGTCATTTATAACACTGTCAGAGATGAACTCAAGAACCCTCAGTGGTGGCTCAGCTCTGTATTCCCATTTTAGCACAGCTGTTAAATTAAAGTTCAGAAATTTAAAAAATAATAATAATTTTTAAATGCTATGTTTTACTTCTTTTTTCTTACCCAAAACAATAGAATCTTGTTATCACTCAGAAAACATAGATAAAATTATAAAATAATTAACTATATATTTATTAATCTTTTCAGAATGATTTATCTTGGAGACAAGCACTCAGTAAGCAAAAATTATATTAAATTGTTAAGCAAACAAAATAGAGGCTTAGAATGGAAACCCTTCTGGGGGTTATCTATTGTGATCTATACTAGGAAACAGGATCTGTGCCTCTGCAGAGGGATGTATCTTCTCTCTGCTGAGCCAACCATTTTGCCAGTGGATAGGCCTGTGCTTAAAATTATACGCTTTTGTTTTTTAGCCAAATAAAAAGGGACAGGAGAGGAAACAAAGAGTAGGAACCAGCAGAGGAGATATGAAGGACAAGTTCAAAAAATGTGCATTTCCTTGACGTTAACAAGCAAGACAGTCCACACAAAAGGGGATACATTAAGACTGTGACACAGTGTGGATATGTGTCAGTGCAGTTAGTTATATTTTTGTGGTGTTTGTTAAAGGAGCTAGCTCCCTCTCATACCTGCTTTGCGAGTTTTGCTAGAATGATTTGGGTGAATGATAAGGACATAGAGAGGGAATCTCCTATTGTGCAGATGGAAGGAGTGGTTGGTGCATGTCAGGCAAAAAGCACTCCTAGCCCAGTCCTTGAGGGCGGAAATCAGCTGAGGCTGCTTGACAGGATTTCACAGCCTCCGCCAGGATCTGGATATTGTGTGACAAACCAAAATTGCTTGTCTCTACCTGATTGCATGCCCACTCCATGGGGTTTATATTTACATGTCTCCAATGGAGGAATGCGCAAGTATGGAAGTGCTGAAATTTTCAGGACATCTAAGTAAGCTGGCTTTTTTTTAACAAAAAAAAGTTTGTGATTCATTCTATGACAGCAAAAGTACATTTTTCCAGCCAGTGAAAGTCTCTCCATGAATAAGAGAGAGGCAAGGATGTTTCAATAACTGAGATGGCTGTATATCGATGAAACCACTAGGGCCTTGTTAGTCTCAGTGGTGATACTGATAACAGCATGTATTGGCAATGAGATGCAGAGCCAGCCCTAATTCTGTATCAAACCCAAATAGTCCATGAAAATTGCAGGGCAATTTTTGTGTGTTTGAAGCTAAAGCATAGATTTTATTTGTGTGGAAAGACAGTGAATGTGATTGACACATATATCCATGCATGTTTGTGTCATTTGTGGTGGGGAAGTTGAGAAACTGCAAATAGGGCTTTGTTTACATTTGGAAGTAATGTAAATGCACTGGATGCTGGTGACCTGCTGGAAAACCGGGGATTCCTGGCACTGCTATTGATCTGCTATATGATTTACATGACCTTCTGCTTCACTGCACTGTCACTTATTGTCTTACCTACTTAGACTGTAAACCTTTCAGAAAAAGGATTATTCCTAGCCTGGAGGATCCTTGGTATTATTTGAATCTCTCGATACTCCTGTGGTAATAATAGTAACGAAGATAGAAAACCTGTTTTAAATAAGTGGTGGTGTATACTTGTGAGAGAAAAGCTATGGAAACACCAGAAGAAATGAGGTAACCTTGCTATGGATACTTTTAAGCTGGAAATACTAAGATTTTGACAGAAGAGTTAGGGAACAGCTGTATAAGTAACAGGCTCAGACAACCTCACTACATTTAAGGTGATATTTATTAAAAAGAAATGTATGAAAGGGAGTTTTATTCTGGTTGTGGGCAATAGTGGGAACTGTACTCAATGGCAAGTGAATTGCTGTCCTATGGTCTCTCCAGAGTACATAGGGTAAGGACACAAAGTCAGTGAATTGCATGATAAGAGCATCCAGAATTATTTTTTTATGTAACTGTATTACTGCCTTGTGCCTTAGTTGAGAACCAAATAGATTGACTGAAGCAACAAATAAAAGCGGCATTATAAATTTTGTAGGGGAGAACAATTTGGCAGAGATCAGGCAACTTCACCATGCAAAAAAAAGCTGTGCTCCACTAATCAACCACATTTTTGTTTTCCTGTCCGCAAAAATGAAACAGGGGAAAACCAAGCAGCGTAATTTACTTGTATATTCAAAAAATTAAGGCGTAGAAAATGGAGGGGTCAACATAAAATGTGTTATTAATTTTCACTTATTAAAAGCTTTCCAGAAGCCAGAAGCTGCCAGGTTATGTAATGGAAACAATGTTATCCTGTGTTTCTTAGTGAGCTGCAGGCCAGGTGATCAATAGAGTCCAAATTTGCAGCAAGCAATTCGGAGTTCAGAAGACCACAGATGATAAAGAGGAATGTTAAAGTTGCATAACCAAACAAATAAATAAGCAGCCCAACAGCAGCTGAAATTTAACTGAAGAGATGTTTCAGGGTAGTATGTGGTAGTACCACATATTACTGTTTACAATCGTATATGTAACACAAATAACCTGTAAATGTGGACTCTTACAAATTCGAGTTCCATTGAGTAAGAACTATGTTGTATATAATTGATACAGAAGAGGTATAAACCTGTATTTTTCAAAACATGAAGCATACCTACTGATTCAAAATCAAAAGGAGCTAGTAGATTTACTTTGTACATATTTTGTTGTAAATGTCTATGACAAGGAGAGGCCATCTTTCTCTGAGCCAAGAAATAATTTTGGTAGCCCTCCCAGTGCATATGTTATCCAGTTACATAATCCACCTTGGTTTTCAGGGGGTAAGAAAAGTAACTTCTATATTGCTACAAAAAAGACAATTTCTTGATTCAGTTTTCTGGCTATTTGATTCTGCTTCACAGAACTTCCTTTTCAGGACAATTTACTTGTTCTTCCCAACCAGCACTTCATTCTGGTTCAGAGGCCTCCCAGATCTTTTTTGTTCAGAACACTTCAGTTCCTCAGAGTTTTAAAGTCAGCATTTTATGTCTTCCTTTTCTTGACAGAAAGCATAGTCACTTCAGAGCTGATTAACATTTTTTCACAGAAATGTTTTCCCATCAGACAATGTGATTTCACCTAAACTGAAATTTGCAACATGAAAATGTCAGTTCTGAAAAAAAAAATATGGTTTTCCAACTGGGAGAAACATAACAAAATATTTTGTTTAGGGTTGACATTTCAACATAAAATTACTTTTGTTTCAAAAGGTTGATTCAAAATTAAAAATGCCGTAACAGAATGACATATTGGATCATTCTGTTTTGATATAAAATGTCTAGATCTTAACGTTTATACTTTTTCTTAGATTTTTGACTTTCTGTTCAAGTTTGAAATGAAGAATTATTTTGAAATTACCTGTGGGAGGAAAATGCCATTTCCTCCTCTGCCCTCACATTAAGAGGAGAGACTGTTCTGAAACCGAAGTAGCAGGTAGGAGAGTCGGGCAGCCTCAGTTTTACATCCTGTTTTGTATGTCATAGCTTAGCTGCATATATTTGGCCAAAGTACTTCACTTCTTAAGACTTACAATTAGTTGGGTGGATTGTTGGGTTTTTTGTTAAAATGATGCAGAATGCTTGTCTACATCCCCAGCAATGCTTTGGAAAATCCTCAAACCCAGTTTGTGAATTAGGAATAACAGTACTTGCCTGTACTGCCTCACATGAGAGGGCTGTGAGTCTTAATTAATTGGTGCTTATGAAATTCTCTCAGATTCTTGAAAGATCTGTAGAAATCTAAAATCATATTTACTGAAATTAGTTATTCAGGTGACTTAGATACAAGTGCTGAGCAAACCCAGTTGTTACTTTTAACAAGTGTGAATTATTTGGTTTGAACAGTACCTCTAATCCTCTCTGCCAGGTTCTGAACTCCCTTCTTTGGATTCTTTTTCTCACTCCGTATTTTTATGCATAAATGTAAAGCAGCACTTTTCAGTAAGCTACACAGTAATACTAATTACAAGGATAGCTTCTTCTGCTGTTGACGATGCACAGAGATTCACAAGATGTTTCCATACTGTGTTTCACTTCCAGCCAGATAATCATGCCTCTGTCCCTTTCCTTTGTTTTCTCTGTTGTTGACTTATGCACATAGACATGGAGTGGTAAAAGTTGTGGGATCAGGAGGATAGAAAATGCTGCAAACCGAAGTGGTTAAAGTAGGAGCTTTTATCCAAGGCTTCTCTAGGTAAGGTTCTGCTTGACATTCAGACATTTAAAATGATTTTCCACAGAGAGTTAAAATGTAGACCACGTCAGTTCAAGAGGAAGAAGGTGGCTCAGGATTCTTGATTGCATTGTACTGTAGGTTCTTGCTCTCTCCAGTTCAAGGCTCTTCATGCCAGTAGCTTGGACTCAGACCAAGTTCTTCAGACTCCAGTGTCAAGAGTGCTGATGTCTTCACTCCATGTTTGCACTCAGAAAAAATCATGAACACCACTCCTATCAAATTCAGCGGGATTTGGATGAAGTCTTTTGTTTTCAGTAACTCTCTTTTTTTTTTTTTTTTTCTTTCTGTCTCTCCTTGTCTGTCTTCCTCAGCATCTCTCCCCCTTTCTGAGTTTTCATCTGGATTTCATCATTCATGGGACAAGCATACTCTGTTCTGCAGCACCTGCCATCTAGCCACACCACCAAATATCACCCCTCTCAACACATTTCTACCTCTTCCAGCTGAAAATGAACCTCGTCTTTCATATCACCACCTCTTTTAGGCTGCTGTTTGTCAGGTAAATTTCTGTCTGTTTCCTGTTTAATCTGTTTATTGCTCTGTCTGATCCTGACTAGCTGCATCCTTATTCTCCATATACTCCTGAGACTTTGAGCTTCTTTACTGCCAGGTCCAGAAGGACAGCAGTGTGTTTTTTCTTGCAGCTTGGGCTGTAGCAACTGTCGGAAAACATCATACAAGAGCAATTGTGCCAGCATACCCATGATTATGTAGGTACAGGTAAAAGAGTGCTTTTCCTGAGAGACCTTTTAACTCTTTACCAAATGAAGTTAACATGAAAGAAGGCACAAGTGTTTTTGTTTTTTTTCATTGTGTTTCCTTTCTTGCTAGTGTAACGGCTTCCATAAACCAACTTAAGCTAGTATACAAAAATCACACTACTTACTAACTGATATTATTTAACAAGTTTCTAGCGTAGAAACCAGCAATGTCTGGTTTGGGTGGGTAGCTGGCAATTGCATCTCCAGTAAGTTGGTACATGAGTTAAGAAAGAGTATGCATACGGCTTGTGTTTGTACTCTTATTCTCCCCAACCAACTAGTGGCTTTGCTGTTATTGGTAGCTGCTCTGTGCTTTACAGTGATTTTGTTGACTCAGTAACTGCCCTTGGTGATAGTGGCACTTCAGTCATGGCTGTTGTTGCACAAAATATGATGAGACAGGCTTACATGCACAATGTTTTTTAGTGGGGTCCATAGCTGATGGCATACATCAGCTCTAACAAATCTTACTTTAGGAGTGAATAAAAAACACTCCTAAAGAAAGAGAAAGGGAAGGGGAAAACTTCCAGGGGCCAGCCAGGAGGGACAGCACTGAGGTCCCAGATTCTCATAGCAGGTGCAAGGCCATGAGAGCAACAGTACAAGAGTAACAGCATGAGAACAACAAAGGAAAAAAGAATGAGAATAGCGGCATGGGAACAATATAGGGAAAATACTGCCACTGACACTCTGGAAAAGCACTGCCTCGACAGCTTAAGTGAAGGGTTATAGAGCTGCAAACAGCAGGCCCTTGGCATTACTAAAGCACTAATGTATCTGAGGCCTTCTGTAGCACTGTGAATGCTCTGCTTTGTTTCCCTGTCCTCTTGCCACCTAGTATATAATCCATCTTTTCTGACTTCCTGGTTGGGGATTCCGCAAGTAAGAAGGGCAAGGTGAAGCATTCCTGTAAATCTGATGTCTGGGCAGCTTCAGCATTCTGGTATGGGCTTCAGTTTAGCTGTACAAAAGAAAAAAAAAAAAAAAAGGTTACCTCTGCTGTAAAATGGTGCATCCCATGAGTGTGTCACAACACATCATTGATAATCACTGCCAGGAAAACGGAACCTGGTCAGCTATTCATTTTTTCATTACGTTTCAATGGGTTGGTCCTTCCTTGTGGTATTCACATGGAAAGTGTCCCTATTATACATTACATGGGACATGGGGAACTAAAGATTTGTAGCCAGGATTTTCAAAGGGAACTAAGTGGATTAGGTACTCAAATACCTCAGAATTTCAGTGGTTTAGGCACTTTTAACAACTCAAGACAAAGCTATTGAGGAACAACTGGTAGATTAATGATATAGTAATATTTAATATGATCCATTCTCATTTATGGTCTTGTCTCTGAATATACCAGTCCCAATAACTGGATTCTCTGTCCCAGATCTCTCTATGTCCTGTCTGCATGTCGTGGTTTGGCCTCAGC
>VYXH01005621.1:228-31087 GCA_013397275.1 Burhinus bistriatus | reverse complement strand
GCAATTTTTTTAAAAAAAAAAAAAAAAAAAAAAGCTGATGCGGCAGCGACCCGACTCTCCGCATCGCGTATTGCTGCAGAAATGAAGTTAAAAGGCTGCAAAGGAAGAGGAAAATGTCTGACTTTATTATGGAGATAGCTCAACGGTGCCCACCCTTTTTTTTTTTCCAGTCTGGAAGCGATACACTATTTCCTGGTACCAACAGGCAATGGGAGAGACCGTTTCTGGGTGCTACAGATGTAAAAAACCCAAATAATTATTAGTACATTCCTGAAAAAACGAGAAGGGGGGGGCAGGGGGGCAAACCACCTCTTCCCACGGGAAACACACCACCCACCCGTGTCCCCTTTGCCATCTCCCCAAGCCACGGGGAAAAACACTCCTGGCAGTCCTGGACTGGAGGAAAAGATGTTATCAAAAGTCATTAAAATACCGCACGTTTCTAATAAAAAAAAACAAAAAAACCAACGAAACCAACCAGCCACAGTCGACAGAGAAAGACCAGGTGATTACTGAAAGACCATAAACGTTCGGAAGTGAAGGCGAGCGCGGCTGAAGAGCTGGCGGGGGCGGCGAGGGAGGCGGCTCCCCGGCCCTTCCGCGATGGAAGGCTTTCGGAGGCAGACCACAGCTTACATTTTGGGTTAAATAGATGAAGTTTTGTTTGGTTTTTTTTTTTGTTTTTTTTTTTTTTTTTTTTTTTTTTTTAAATGTTAGCTTCCAAGCANTTCTTTTCTCTTTCCCCCCTCCTTCTTCTTTTAATGCCCTACCATGTCAAAATCCTCTTCCCTTCTGGTCGTTCCTCTGTTGCCAGCGTTTAAAAAACCATCAGTGTCCAAGTAAACCAGTCCCTGAGGAGAAAAGACAACCACGGAAAGATGATGACGCTTACGGGATGTAGATGAAGTCAGCATGGACTCCAATTAAAGGGGGAGGGAAAAAAAAACAACCCACAANACAGATGTAAAAAACCCAAATAATTATTAGTACATTCCTGAAAAAACGAGAAGGGGGGGGCAGGGGGGCAAACCACCTCTTCCCACGGGAAACACACCACCCACCCGTGTCCCCTTTGCCATCTCCCCAAGCCACGGGGAAAAACACTCCTGGCAGTCCTGGACTGGAGGAAAAGATGTTATCAAAAGTCATTAAAATACCGCACGTTTCTAATAAAAAAAAACAAAAAAACCAACGAAACCAACCAGCCACAGTCGACAGAGAAAGACCAGGTGATTACTGAAAGACCATAAACGTTCGGAAGTGAAGGCGAGCGCGGCTGAAGAGCTGGCGGGGGCGGCGAGGGAGGCGGCTCCCCGGCCCTTCCGCGATGGAAGGCTTTCGGAGGCAGACCCCAGCTTACATTTTGGTTTAAATAGATGAAGTTTTGTTTGGTTTTTTTTTTTGTTTTTTTTTTGTTTTTTTTTTTTCCTGAAAGAGCTAGACATTCCTCACAAGTAACAATTTCTTTACTTCCATGCTGTACTGAAAGAGTAATAGTGGATCAAAGACAGGATTATCCGTAAGCAGGTTACGCCTAAAGAGTTACTCGAGACCAGATCAAGACGTTTTTGATCGACTGGATTCCAAACCCCTTTTCGGACAGACAAGCGCGACGCGGGATTTGAGTCAGGGAATCAGGAGGAGAATGGCTCCCTCTCCCTCACCTGTAAACAGGATCCGCCCTTACTGCTGCTAAACCTTCCAAACCTCCTGTCACTTTATTAAATATANAAAACAACCCACAACACAACACCAAACTAAACCCCAGACTCACCTTTAAATCCTTCTTCAGGCATACAAACTGGGGATGGAAAGAAAAAGACATGGCGTTAGAAGTCTCCCCACAGTCGTTCCTAAAAGGATCTTTTGTCTGAGCAGCAGCGTACCACTGCGTCTCCCGCTGACAGGGACAGGAAAGCTTCAAAGTCTCTATTTTCTACCTTTACAACCCAAATCCAACCCAATCCTTGGCCACCAATGTGTCTCCCAAAATCCCAGCAGTGAGGCGCCTTCCCCGAATCCAAAAAAACTCCCTCCCACCTCACCTTGCATGACGTCGTCCATCGCCGCGTAATCTGCAATTGGTTCATCAGCCTGGAAAATAGAGCGGAGCAAGGGATTAATGAGGAAGCAACCTTATTTAGAAGTTCACAGCCCCATCAGTTCACGGTGCCGCTCTGGAGGGGAGCGGGGAACAGGTCTCTTGCCCCAAACATTGTCCGGGAATAAGAGGGGAGAACTCGGTCCCTAATTCAGCCATGGTTTGGGCTGCTATGCACGCAGCTCAGCAGCAAATGCCAGCAAATAAATGCTCTTTAAATTCCTTCTCCAAGAAGGAGCTCCGGGAGGAACTCATTAAATGAGGCTACCGAGCAGCCATGGGTGGGCACGTCTAGCGCACGGCAGTTTTCACACGGACCACAACGTGTTTTTCTTTGGTCGTACAAAAATTAGTTCACTTCTCTGCTTTATTCGACTTTGTTGCAGCAGCCACACTCTCACGTTACCTTTAATAAAATGACGGACTCGGGGATGACTCCCAGGCTGCCGAGCGTTGCGGTGTCATCGCTCAGTATCTTCCCGTCGATCGACAAATTCTGGTCGAAGGGAGCAACTGAAAATGCATGCATGATCTGTGCCAACACAATGAGACACGCTGATTGTGTGCGGAGGGAAAAAAAACATACCGCTGAGCTACATAAAAACACCCCGTTTAGTAAAAGCACCACGCGCCTTCCGATGCCACGTGGGATTTTATACTCTTCTCCCTTCATCCCCTCCCAGCCACGTGGCTCCTGATTTTGTGTTTTCTCACTCAAGACGAATCATTCCTTGGAGGAAAAACACCTTACCTGTATTTTCAGCTCTTTCAGTGTCTGATTAGCAGAAACAAGCAGTGCTTTCTCCCCTCTGACCTTCCGGTGCCGGGTGCTGCGCCTGATGCCTTGCTTTTGGTAAGTGACATAGCTCTGGTGCGAGATCTTCTGGCGCTTCGCACCACCATTGGTCTAGAAACAAGAGGCAAAAAAAAAATAAAAAAATTATCAGGATCCCAAGTTTGGGATTTGTGGAAAATACACCCTCCTCTTATCCTGGACTGTGTTTTGGGTGAGCCGGTCACGCGAGGGAAGGCACGAAGCGCTGAAAAGCCCCTTTTGAAAGCAAACCGCCACATGCAAGTGTCCAGAGGACCGAAAGACTTGCCTTGAAACCTCGGTTCCTGCTCCTAACGCTAGCGCGGGGCAGATTACCAGCCAAGCGTACAAGTCACCATCAATATTTGATCTCTCCAAAAACAAAGCGATGGTGTGGTACGACCATTAAAATGACAATTTGAGACACTGTTGGTTTTGCCTGCTAGCGGTAAACAGAGGAGGAGGGCTATCCCGTCATGCTGACTCAAGGATGATACAAAAACCGAGGAACCTGGTGGTATTTTTGATCTCTACCTGGTTAAAATCTGGGTCTTGCTCCCCCTCTGGCTTGTTTTCCTCCCTTTCCTCTTCAGCTTCTGAGCTGCTCACGTTCAGCTCTGGAGCAGCGTCCTTCATTACCTGAAGTCATAAAAATCATTCTCCGTAACTAACCCGACAGCATCAACCCAGACTGTCACATCATGGCAAACAGCTTGCAGAGACCTCCGGGATGCCACCTCGATGCAACGCACCGAGGCAGAGCAGGAATAACCCAGGGATCTGCTCCACATGCTCTGCAGTGTCTTCTTCACCCCTCCCCAGCTGCATGGAACCATGGCGGGGGATTCGGCTCAGAAGAACAAGCTTCTCTATTGAATTGCAGGTGCTTCCTGCGGCTCAGGACCTACCCTCCTCTCTAGGCAAAGGGAAAGTCTCCAGGGGCCTGGACTGATTTCTTTCGCATTAGCTGGCTGCTTCTCTGGTTCATCTAAGTGTATTATGAAAGCCCTAACACGGAGAAAGGAATATTATCTGTAAATTAGACACTTATCCATCCCTACAGCAGACTGACAGAGGCACTCAGCACCATTATTTATGGGTCTGGAGGCTGTAAGTAAATGAAATCTAAATAATTTACACAAACATATAAATAAAAAGGATGCGGAGTTCTGCGTAAGTCACTCCAGGAAGCACGGATCTGCTGGACGCAAATTCACATCTACGCTTCGGCTGGAGCTGGGGTTTGCAAGAGCCCAGGAGACTGGCAGGCGCTCTCCATCCTGGATGCCTGAGAGCTCACTTCTCCCTCAATGTATTTGCAATTAACGATGCAATCATAGCCCCCAAACATCCAGCACCAACCACAGCCTCCCCAGAGCCCTCCAGATTCCAGCAGAGCCGCCCTACGCTGATTTTATATGGCTGTGGCTTCACTCGTGCAGTGTCAGCCGAAGGAGGTACCTGGGGGTCCCAGAGCGGGGAAGAGCAGGGGCGAGGAGATGGGAAATGCTCCCTGACTTTGCAAATCAAAACTGGCAGGGAAGGAAGCAGTGGCTTTGAGTGCCACCGTCCCCAATCCTCGCTGGCAGTGCTGCTGCACTGCTGGCAAGCATTATTGCTTCCTCGCATCTCGCCGAGGCTGCCCTGTTAATGAGGGATCTCGCAGGCAAGCTCTCACCCCCTCTCTCCAACTCCAGCTGCTCGGCAAAGAATAGCTGGCTGGTTTTTTTTGGTTTTTTTTTTTTTTGCCAGCCCCACTGTCAGCATGGTCCTGTCCAGCACCAGAAAAGAAACAACAATCCTCCTCTGCATCAGAGCCAAGATACGGCCTCGGGATTCAGCCTCAAGACAGGCTGAAAACCTGTAGCTGACAGCTCCAGACCGTGCTGCGTGCTCTACATCTCACAAGCAAGGCAGAAACCCATCCAGCCTCCGGCGCCCTGCAGTTCTCCATGCTCCAGCTCCTCCCTTAGATTGGCAGGGAGGTGGAAATCAATGAGAGGCAAAAAAACCTCCCTCCAGGCTGCAAAGGCGCAGGGAACATCTTTATCTGAGCTTGCCTACGAGCCTTGGTTTCCCCCTTAAAGCATAAAACAAGCCCTAAGGAGGAAGACCAGCTTTTGGGTATCTGTAAAGCCAATTCTAGACCAGATCTGATCCCTTAGGACACCAGTAAAGCAGAGACATAATTGATAACTTCATAGGGGATCTTGAAAACCATCTCTAAGTTCACTGCTATTTCATCAGCATGGAGGCTGAAGAGCTTATTTCTATCTAGGAATAAATGTCACTTGAGCAACCAAGAAAGGAAATGACAAATACTGGAGGGGGAGGAGAACAGGTAGAGCCTGATAACACCATTATGAAGACAGAAACAGTTACAACATTGCCTAAAATAATCAAAGGCGGGAAGATCTGGGAAGATACCTGATAATGCAAAGGATTCAGTTTGGCAAAAGGAAGCCTCGAGGAGACCAAATTTTCCAAGTAGCTACAGCCAGAGTTTTCCCGTTTGCTATTTTTGCCAAAGCGAGAGCTTCCACGAGCCACAGAGCTGGGTGCTTTTTGCCTGCAGAGAGCAGCCCTGCCCACCACCACCATCGCAGGCCACCAGGCACCCCCGCCAGCAGGTCCTAGCCCTGCGGGGACACGGCAGGCTGCAATAGCCGTCTTGCTGCCGTGTTCGAATCATTATTTGGGTACTCAGTGCAGTTTCCGTTCAATGAAACGGAGCCAGGATGGGCAAGGACCGCGGGAGAGAGCCCGTACCTTTTTATTATCCACCACTTTGTGGATGTAGATGGTCGCTTGGGTGTACTCACGCAAGTCCCGCTGCTGTTGGCATAACAGCCCTTCTCTGCACTCTGGACAGAGTTCTGGGAACGGAAAAAGGAAAAATACATTTAATTGCTTCAGCTCCTTGGAGATGCCTGCCTAACGCCTCTCACTGTAACCCGGAGCGGTTCACATACCCAAGGGCATCTGCCAAGCTCGGGATCCCCTTAGATCTGACCCTTTATCCAAAAAAGAACCATTTCCCAGGAAGTCAGCACCAATTAGCAAAAGAATAGAGCACAGGCAGCAGCAAAAGAGTCACTCACGGGGCTCAGAGACGTAAAGTGCGCTCTCGGGGTCCGCCCCGGCAGCTTGCGTTCGGGTGATTTTGATGACGTGATCCACGACAAAGAGTTTTTGAATCCTCTCCCACTCGCTGGGCCATATTAGAGCTATACTGTGCAAAGGAACAAGAACGTGCTTTATGAGATGGAAAAGCCAAGCCCAGAGCTCCTGAACAGCCTCCCCTTTTCCTTTTGGTCTGTTAATGAAAGAAAAGCTGCAAAATCAACCCATAACTCCAGCTACATGGGAGGGCCTGTACGCCCAAGATAACAGGGAAACAGCAGCGTGTTATTAGTGACGCTGTTCTGCTCCAGTCACGCCGGAGGGAGGACGGAGGAGGAGAGGAGCGGAAGATTCTGCTACTTTTAGTTCTGCATCGTTGCAGAAGCAACGCTACGGAGCATGAACTCCAGCCCAGCGTCCAGCGCTGCGGGGCACGTCTCACGGAAAGCAAATTGTAAGAAGCCGGATGTTTCTATGCCCCAGTCAAATTCAGGGTAGTTTATTGTTAGGAATTAGCCAAGCTGAAGTAAGCTCTCTTTTTTCTTGACCCAGCATCCTTCGACAATTTAGGTCTTGCCTTGCATGAAGGCTAAGGTGGGCTTGAGAAAGCGTATGTGTGAATTTCGTTCAAGGGAAAGCATCTGCTCCTCGTGCTGCTGCAGCTCAGCGAGCCTCCAGGAACGTTCCCCGAGGCTCCCAAGAGACGAAGGCACCTGGCAAAGGCAGATGCATGAAGAGAAGAAACTCACAGTTTGGAGTCTTCTTTGGTCATGGAAGCGTAGGTGAACATGAGACCCCCGTGGGGGCAGAGAAGAGCACTGTTTCCTACTGAGGACACGGGGCTGCATCGCGTCGGCCTCCTGCACAGGCAAAGGAAAGGGGTTTGCAGAGCTTGGTCAGGTTATTTCACACAAACCACAACTCTGCAGGCAGCCAAGAAGAGATCACAGGTGAATATTTACAGAAGGCATTCCAACAGGGAACATTAAACTACTACTGACGATGAAATCAGATCTGTGTTCCTGCGCGTTGCAAAATTACTCTCTTATCTAGCAGAGATTTCCATCTCCTGCCACCAGCAGCCTATGGAAACAGGATTGAGTGGTGACCTTTGCCTAGGATACAGCTCCAGACAGATGAAAAAACTAATCAGGTTACTAATCTAATCCGACCATCTGGTTAAGACACAGTAAACAAGGAAATTTGGTTTCTTACAATGTATTACAACTGATACGAGTCCTGCAAAAATCAGCTTCCTCGTTTCCACAAAGGCAAACCGCAGGTAACTACACACTGCGCTGGGATTCAAAAGCAAAGTCATTATCTACAGCCCCTCAAAAAGGAATAAAAAGCACCGAAAATCTCAAACCAAGTTACCTGACAAATTTCCTCCATTCTTCTACAAAGAACTGTGAAACAATATACAGCTCATCCGTCTCCTGGAGGTGAAAAGAAGGAAAAAAAAAAAAAAAAGGATCTTTTTTAATTAATCCAACAATAGAGAAGCAATGACTGTTCAGCTTTTTCTGCAGCACTCATTCTCTTTGAGACCTCAGCGTTCTTACCATGACAACTCCATCCAAGCGCACTGGGAAAGCCAAGTAAAATAATTTAGGATCAAGTACTAAGCACTTACGTTACTAATCTCGTGTTTATTACAAAGTTAATTTAGCTTTAGATCCAATTACCTTTAATTCACAGCAGGAAATGGTCATTTCCCCTGGGAGCAGCTAAGACTCCCCAGCACCGTGTTCTCTCTCTCACAGGGTACTCGGGGCCTAAAGCAGATGCATCTCTGCATCCCCACGGCTGTGGGGTGAGACCACCCCAACCTGCCTCATTTGCTTCACCCATCGAAATCCAGAAGTTTCTCCTTGTGGCAGCAGCATGGATTCAAAACCACAGCCATGCAACCCTTGTGAGGCAGCGGTTTTCGGATAAACCATTGTTTTCCTGTCCCAGCTGGTTTGCCGTGAGATAGTCTGCTAGACTAGACAATAAACCACCTGGATCCTAAGAGCTGGGTGACAAAAATCACTTGCACACTCGCCTATCCTCACCACTTTCCCTAATGCAGATTTAAGGGCTCACTCTACCTTTCTGCAGGAAAATTTGGCACACCTGTGGAATATTTTTTTTTTTTCTTCTCCCTTAATCTCCTCTAGATTAAACCGCTCCGCTTATTTTCTTCCCTGAACCTCAACTGCTTCAGATCAGGAAAACTCAAAAAGCTTGAGGGAAAGATCCTCAGCTCTTTTTTATCAGGCTCTCTTGGGAAATTTGGACAGTGGAGGACGCAGCCTCCCTGCCTGGAGAGACCCTCGTATTTTGAGCTGACCCAAGGTGATGGACTCCAGCTTTCCACCACCTACTCCAGCTACAAAAGCAGACCCAAGCAGATACTACCGTTAAATACCACTGGTAGGACCTGGTAGCTCACCAGCTCAGCACAGAGCGTTTCCCATTTAAAACCTTTTGGAACGCCCTGGTTCCGAGACATGGATTCGCGTTGACCTCAATATTTATTCCTGGCTGGAGAAGGCACCCAAGAGTGGCAAGCTGCCCTCACACATAGGAGTGACCAAGGCAGACACCTGCCAAAGCAGCTTGGCAGGATCTAAGAGTCAATCATTAATCAGCGCCGCGAGACGTCTGGGAGCCAAGGCGCGGAGCCAACAGCTTGTGCCATTTCTTTTGAGCCTCCTCGAAGCCCCAAGAAGGTCCTAGAGAGCAGTAACGCTTGTACTGGGGAAAAGCCGGTACGAGAGATCTTGCATGACCATCGCTCCTATTTGCAGGGCTTCAGCATTTCAGGAAGCTCCCACTGAGCTGTCGTGATGTAGGTGGATGCCAGAACACACGTGAATTTTGTCTGACCAGCAGCAAAAGCCTGGCCTGCACGGGAATGCAGACGGAGGGCAATGGAAAGCTGCCTCCACTGGCGTGGCCGCACCGTTTCAGTCCTTCTAGGGGTGGATGTAACCACAGCAGCGCTATTGTCGCTGCTTATCTAGCTGACACGGGGCCAGCGACAGCTATGTTGGCACACGAGCCCTTCTTGTGTATCTTTAGCAGGGCGTTGCGCCAGCACAGCTAATCGGGGGAAATCACACCTCGGCACAACGCACGTGTAAGCTGTGCTGGCACAGGCTTCCCAGCACAGGCACGGGCTCACTCGGACCCAGTGAATGATTATCAGGCAGCCTCACTCGCAGGTGAACTGAAATTTTTTAGAAGAGGGATAAAAGCTCATAAAAACCTCCCCCAAGTCCCGCTACGTTCCCCTTGTCGCCCTCCTTCCCCTACCTGAGGCCAGCTGCCCAGGCAAGGTCTGCATTTATCGTGAAACAGGTTCTGGAGAGAAGTCTTCTGCTCGCTGGCCATCATTTTATGCAAAGCTTCGTTTTCCTCCCCTTCGCGCTCCAAAATCTGCATGAAAAAGTTAATTACAGCACAGTGTCAGTTCCTAGCTGTTATTAAAAGGTGACATTACTTTCCTCCACTGCACTGGGTCGTATTAAAAAGAAAACCAGAAATACGACCGTGCATTTACAGCCAACAAAAGGATAATGCTATTTGGCACTCAAATACCTTGCACTGGGAACAGCACTCTCTGTTATTTGGGAATTCAGGGGCCTTTGGAAAATATTGCTTGAGTTTCTCCCAGGCTTCCTTCGAAACCACCCTCCGTTCGTTTTCAGATATGCACAGGTCACCTGCAGAGAGAGAGCCAAGAGAAAGGCTTTGCTCTTGACACGCTCAGCGATGTTTTGCAGCCCTAACTAGATTTAAGAGATTACAGGGTATCAGCCAACACCGTGTCAGCAAAAAAGAGCGCAACTAATACACAAAGTCACCTTCAACTTCTTTATCATTTCATTGTTTAGACAGGAAAAAAAAAAAAAAATAAAAATCTGACTTTAATTCATAGAAATGTCCTTTAGATTTCCAAGCTCATGAACCCAAGCAGCTGATCAAATACAAGTGGCGGCAAAGAGATGCTGGGAAAAGCAAGGGCAAGCCAAAGAGGGCACAGGGCTACTGTCTTCTGATCTTGGCTATCCATAGCTACGTTTTTATAGCAACTCCATTTACCGAGCTGCAGACTAACCCCGTGCCCCACGGAACAGGAGCCAGGTGCTTTCCACACCCTTGAAAAAACAAAATTACTGCCATATAATCTCAGACGGCTTCATGTGCCCCATCCAAGCACCTCAAAAATCTGGAAAGGATGGGTTTTGCACCCTAGATGTGCTCTAGGGAGTAACTGGGGTGTGAAGATCTGCAACATTTACCAGCCATGCCCCAGACAACTTGCCTGCTGCATTATTTATCCTGATGCTCAAGCAGCTCAAAAACCCCCCAAAGAACAGCTTAGTGCAAGGCATTTGTCATTTTAGCGACAGCCGTAGCAGAAAGGTCATGCTCATGCATTTGGACACCACGTGTACGCACGACGACACGCATTCCAGTGGACAACCACAGCTTGGGAAAACTGGAAAAGGAGAGGGCTCAGGGATCCGACCAGCCACTCGCTTGCAGGGTTGATGATCGCCAAGGGGAAAGCACAACCGCATCTCCCTGCAGAACAGCAGCTGCGAAGTCAAGGTAGGGCTGTGCTACAAGCAGCCGCAGTGAGAAACAAGAGGAACAGTCGTTGCAACACCAAGATGCAAACCGGATTTGGATGCGGCATGGGAAGTGAAACAGTAACTGTGAAGTCGCTGCGCTGAGCCATGTCTAGCAAAGGCCACAATACCTGTCCTGGTTTGAGCGACACAGGACTGATTTCTCTTCTGATGTTTGGGAAAACTGTACTTTTATAAGACTCTAGTGTCAGAATTTGTGAAAATATTTACTTTATAGCCAGCTATGGTGGGTGGGTTTTAAGGCCTCAGTGTTTTCGAGCTCACCAGGTGCAGGGATGAGGAAGAGCGAGACCCGGGCACTTGACCTACACTGGCCAACACGATTATTTCATACCATGAACATCACATTCAACAGAAATTAGAAAGTTTGCTGAGGAGTTCTGCTCTCCCTCGATGGTGGTGATCTAGAGAACTTCTTGCCCCAGTGCCGGAGCCCTGAGCCCTTCCCTTCCTCCCGAAGCCGTAGTGCTCGTAGCGTCCCACATTTGGCGTCTCCTGCTGGGAGTGCACGGCTTCCTACTGATAGAACTGGCTGAGTATAACCATTGTGTATTTTATATTGGTATCAGGATCAATATTGGTTCTTTAGTGTTATTACTGTTAATTATCTAGTCTTACTCTATTAAATCTGTTTATATTTCAACCACTGCGTTTCCTTGTTTTTCCCCAATTCCCCTTCCTGGGTGGGGAGGGGTCATCGGGTGAGAGAATAATTGTCTGAACAACAATAAATTGTTGTGGGTTTCTCAAACCATAACAATACCTTGTTATCTGTATTTTTATAGCCTAAAGAACTACAGAAAGAAGACAGGGAGAAAAGGCTCCTTCCTCCCCACCCTCCAGTAGCTCTTTAACATTACAAGCAGCTCCTCAGCCCCACAGACCCATCAGTTTTCCTTGCTCCAGCCAAGCCTGGATTTCTGCCAGCCCTGAAGGGAAAAAATAGCAACGCTCCCCCCTCCTGCTTTTCCTCTAATAAACAAAGGTCGGGCTGGACTGCTTCGATGCAGCGCTTGGCCACTTGTTCTTCATCAAACACGACCAAGTGGCCCAGCTTTACCATATGAGGAGGCAGAACCAGGCTGCTTTCCAGAGCCAGCAAGGATGAGGGGGGGAAAAAAAACCCAAACGAGCGTGTACAAATAAGTGCCTTGACACTGTGTGATTAATGAAAACAGATTAATACACTGCTGAGCGAAAGAAGTGGAAAAAAAAGTCAGATCTGGATGTGCAGGGAACAAGTGCTTTGCCATCTGGAAGATGATCCCAACCACTGCTGACCCTGCTTCCCCCTCCCACCATCCAGAGACATGTTTTGGGCATGGACATCAAAGAAGACTTAACTTGGTATCTGGAAAAAATTATCTGCTGGGGTCGGGCAGCTACCGGAGAGCAAGAAACTGCAGCAAAGATGCAATGGGACTTCTTAAGGGAACGCCTGGATGGCATTACTGGAGGCCAGCCAGACCTCACAGATAAAGTGCCGGCTTTTCCAGAGCCTACCACGAAGGCAGGAACTTCCTCCACAGCAAAATTAAGGCTGTAGGACGGAGACTACAGATTTGCCAATAGACTCCAGAGGGAAATTTTAAAGGTGGAAAGGTTGTTTTCCATGAGTAATCAGAGGTTAGCTCAAGACGATGAAATCCGATCTGCCAGTGGCTCCCATATTTAATATTATTTATTCTGATATGACCCAAAGTCACAGATCAACCAGCGATTTACCAGCATAACATTTTCAAAGGCCTACTGGCCTATTTTTGTCATGTCTGGCTATGTTAAATGTTTCAGCACCGCACTGCATGCTTTTATTTAACAGCAGCAGCCTCGCAGCAACAGGAAAAGCAGCGTTAAAGGCTCTGAAAAACAGCTAACACCATGACAAAGTGCTTAACCACTCTGCTTTAAAATGAGGCTTTATCAAGCTATTACTCTACATCCTTGATTAGCCTTGATGACAGGAGGTGTGTTGCTAATTTATGGCATGTTTCTTTCTTACTAGGAACGAGATGGAGCATCCCTGGCAGGGAAATTTATGCCTCCAAATGCAGCTTACTCGAACAGTTATGTCTGGGAGCAACATACGAGATACAAGAGTGAGATTTAAACAACAGGGTAGCCAAGGATGTAGCTAATGAACCGTCACTTAGCAAAACAACTAACATTGGGTCAAAACCTTATGTAAACAGACACCAAAGCACAGCAGGTTGGTGAATCGATATCCTTAGCGGTCCCAGCCACGTGGCTGATAAGCCCGTGTTTCTACAGTTGTTAGGTAAGTGCTCCTGTTTTCATGTAAACCCAGGGAATAAATGGATACTCTTAGCTCCCACCTTGACTGATTTACACCACCTATTCTTCTCCTAATACTTTCAGAGCTTCCAAGTGGCTGCAGATCCTTGGGGCTGCCCTCGCTCCACCACCTCGCTTCGTTAGGGAGAGGAAGAGACGCTCCCTTCCGCAGCCCAGGACCTCCCGCAGCACCCAAGCATCTCTGCGCCTGCAGCCCTTTCGCTGCCTTGCAAAACTTGGACTGCGATGTCACAGCACTTGCAAATAAAAGCTCGAAGTTTGAGTGTCAAGGAACAGCAGGCAAATGAGAATTAAGCGCATTTCCTCAGTAACTACTCATGTTGGCCTTGGATGGAGCAAAGGCTACAAGGTTAATGCTTTGAGCAGTGTGCAACAACAGATACATTCAGCTCCATCCCCTGTAGAGACTTACCATGTGGGCAAACGATGTCTTCATTAAAATTTAATTCCTCTTCCTCCTCTCTTTTCTCTTCATTTGATTCATCTAATTAAAAAAAAAAAAAAAAAACACCATAAGAAGATTGCACCGAGTTCCCCTCCCAAGGAAAGGAAAAAATCTTGAGGGGAAAGGAGCACAGTTGCCTTTCAAATTGGCGGAAAACCCTTAACCCAAGGGAGGCTTTGGAAGCAAATTTGTTATTCTCAAATGTCTTGGCCTCTGGGCAGGCGGGATTACAGCCTACAGGCCACGTAGGAGCACTTTGAAGTGCCTGGAGCACAAGCTGGTCCTTTGTGAGATTACAAAGGATGCATTTGTTATGGCTAAAACACCACAGGGGTTCACCACTCCTAAAGATCTCGGAGTTTAACCTAAACACAAGTCTAGGTAAGAGCTCAGGGAGCAGAAACCTTCCTGGCAAAATATTAGTCCTCTCTTTGCCTTGAGGACACTGATCTGAAACAGATGCTGCCTGACAAACCAAGGGGGAGCCTGCCAGGGGCTTGACAAGTATGTATAAATTGTGAATGTATAATGTGTAAGTTATAGTTCAGAAGCACAGCTCCACAGACAGACGCGCTGGCCACTGAACTGGAGCGTCATAAACACAATAATGTGTTCGTAACAGTCTCTAACGAGCTGCCTAGCGTGCAAGTTGGCTCGTGAGCAATTCAAACCTACTACTGGGAGCTGCAACCTGTTGTGAAACCAAGGTGACCACCCAGGAACCAGGAGCGGCAGCTCAGCGGAGAATTACTCTTACCAGGAGGGCTGTGGTGCTCTCCCAAAGATCAATGCCATTAGCCCATCATTTCCCCTTCCATTCAAACAAGCTTCTTGGTCTCAGTTCAGAAACAAAAAGCTCTACAAAATATCCAGTTTCCAAAGGTTTAAAGAGCTGAAGGCAAATAAAAAACCTCACAGACTCATGATACGGGCATAGAAAAGAGTCCAATTCATGATTTTTTTTTTTTTTCCTCCTAGGCTGTGTTTTCCCAGTGCCGCTTCACCAGCTGTGCTGTTTCACCCATAGACCTTCCCAATAAACATCTTCATCCCTTCCCCAAGGTAATTTTCATGTTTCTTCCTCCCCTGTGCTCTCTCATTCAGACAAAAGCGGATGAAAAGATCATGCGTCTGGGGCAGTAATTTTACACAGCTTTGTAAAACTACTTATTACCTCATCTTCTCTGCGTACGAAGATCACCCAGCAGTTTTGAAGCTTATCAAATAAAAAAGCTCCTTAAATGAAGGAGCTTTTTATTTGATTTATTATCCTTTCCTCCCTACTTGTACAAGGGAAGCAAAACAGCTACAGGAACACCTGACGTGTCTTTTGTTAGGAGGTATCAGTCAGAACTGGTGGGTCTCTACAGCAGTGGAACTACCTTTGTTTTGTGCGTTTCCATTCATTTTTCCATTACTGTGCTCTGCGTCTTCGTCTTGCTCATTTAATTGCTCCAGAGCCAACTGACGCCAGCTCCGCAAGGACGCCTTTCCAACCCAAAACCCGTCGTTCCTGCAGAGATAGAACAGCACTGGCAACCCGAATCACAACTCTGTTCGTCTCCGGAGCCCCAACAGTAAAATCTTTAGGCGGGGGGTGGGGGGGGGGAAGCTGTTTAAACACTTTTAGAAAAATCTCCGACAACGTTTGAAAGCATCGGGACTTACATACCCCTTGACTGTTATCTTCAGCAAGTTCGTAACGGTTTTGTAGTCTTCGTTTAACTGGTTTTTCAGTCGCAAGATTCGACATCTTTCTACTACGCAGTCCTTGCAAAGTGCTTTGACTGGGGTGGGGGGAACGAGAAACACAATTTATTGTACACGTGGCTGAGCTCCTCACTGGTTTGAACGCCCCCAGACAGGTAGGTACCAACTATCCTGCCTCAAGACCGGAGATTTCACATGTAAACGAGGAGATCCCTGGGGTTACTGCCAAATCAGGCCACATTTGAAGCTTAAATAAGCGTAAAATGCTTCAGATGAGGTGCGATCTGTTCCGCTAGCTTCACAGCTCTCGGGCGCTGCTACCAACAGTTTGCAGTTACAGCTGCGAGGCAGGTCACGCCAATGTACAGCCACGGGAGTCAGAAGGCAGGGCAGTTTAGGCACATGCAAGGGAAAAGCCTATATTGTGGCACTTTGCTGCTTAAAACCAGAAAAAAACCAACTCTCCTGCAAAGCTACGCTGGAACCCCGCAGTTGGGCATATATTTTCACCTGGGAGCAAGAGGGTTGCATCCAGGGAAGCGAGCCTGAGAACACAGTGCATCCGATCCATCCCTCCCCAGCTGCACTCAACAAAAAAAACCCAAAAAACAAAACCCTGCAGGCGATCTTCCAGTTGACTAATAAACATTGGCCTGGATTTTTTTTTGTTTTCCACAAAGGCTGCCTGCGTCACAGCAGTTTCTGCTGGTTGCATTTCTTCCCTATAAGCTCCTAGTAGGAGCTGAGCTAATTTGGTCTCAGTGGGAGTTATTGAGCTCCTTTATAAAAGAAACTAAGCCTGGGGCTCAATTAAGGGACGCCCAAAGACTGTAGGGGCTGGGCTGACCCCAAAAATCAAAACGCGTGACAGATGCCTGCAACACAAGCACACAGGCTAACAGGTACATCCTTCCCTTGCGTGAAGCAGCTCAAGACAGGCTGGAGGTGAAAGATAGTAAATGATTTTCTCGTCCCGCGCACATTCGTGCTGCTCCGGAGCACGGGCTGCTGGCAAGAGGCAGCACAGATCCGCAGGCTCCGCGAAGTTCTGCCCACGCAGGATCTGTAGGTGCTGCAGGCACAGAAAATCATTTTCAAGAGTCTGGGGCGGGGGGGGGGGCAGTTGCGTGTGCAAGTTTTGTTATTTTCCAGAATCAGCTTCATAAAAATCAACCGAGTATTATGTTTGCTAACCTAAATGCACCACTGCTTTCTCTGGAATTCCTCCGCACAGAGTTCTTCCTAGAGAGGGTAGAACTCAGGTCTAAAACAGACCCTGCAATCAGCCTAACAGCATTTGTTTGAATGTTAACACAATTAGGTGAGATTGCAAAAATTCACCCAGAAATAACAGCGCAGCACAAAAGCTATGGCCAGAAATAAAGTTATGATGATAAAGGAGGGCTCAAAACGGGGCTGGGACCAGAACAAGGCTCTAAAACACATTCAGCAGGTGAGAAGGTGACTAGAGAGGGCATTTTCTTGCCCAACACCTTACCGTTCAGCCGGGGCCCTCCTCCATATCTCCTGTAGAAGAAGTCAGCCACATACTCCGATATCCTCTTCATAATGGATATTTTATCCGGATGGAGTTTGCCGTGGGAGCACAGGCAGGCTGTGTTATCTATAGGTTTTGGAGGAGTAGACTCATCCAGCCATTTCTGCAGCCATTCAAGAGAGATGAAGTCATACGGGGAACCTGGGAGGGCAAAAAACACGTGGAGAAACAAGCCCGTACGTGTCAGCTAATACACAATACAGCAGATGGTATTTCATAATTACTCCGATATTCAACAGTACTTTTAAAAATTAACAAGCTATTGCTGTTGATTAAATCTCTGCGGTACAAGTTTTCAAACATCTGATACCGCTTCCCCCATCCAATTCTCATCTCCATATCGCAGATTTAGAAGACAGGAGCTATGCGAAATTAAGATACGCAAGAACAAGCGGTCATTTCGAATTCAAGCAATCAATACGAGCCAGCAGAGCACTCCAAGTAGGAGCGCTTTCAGACTGCTAAGCCTTTAGGGGTTTATTGGAGAGCAGTCGAGGAAAGGGGAAGGTTCTCCTATCATCCATCGAGGGACAAATGTAACATTTAAATTATGATCATACATTAAAGGCAACAACAGCGAAGAGATGAGGTCAGTGTTCGCCCTGTCCCTTCAGCGCCCAAAATGTCAGTGTTATTCTGGGCTGCTCTTACAAATCTGGACAAGAAACACTCGCGCATTTTAAGATTTACAGTGCAAATGGAAAATTGCTCACATTTTTTAGTGTGAGCATGGTATTTTTGAAACAGAGCAGCAGGCTCGCCCTTGTTTGCTAAAGGAGAAACACCTCGCACAAAGGCAAGGTTCAGGAGCAGGTCAGCATCTGTATGAACAGTGAAACCCCTACATCTCCATACTGAGACCCAGTATCGATGCGCAAACCCTTCTATGAGACGATTGGGAACTTAGAAGGAAATTAAACCCATTCTGTGATGACATGAGGAGGGCAGCTTGGAAGCCGAGGTAAAATGTAACTGTTAGTTAGATTTATCAAATCAACACAAATCCTTCATGTTTCATACAAAGAAGCAAGAGAGAAGCTACAGGAAAATACTTTGTCTTCCAGCTTGCACTGGATCTTTGCGAAGCCGGGCTTCAACCCCTCTCTCCTCTGCAGGATAAATCAGCAGTATTTTCATCTTACGCAATGCCATCAGAGACACACAGCTATGACCTCCAGAGAATTGCAATGCTGTCAGAAATGGTTTACTAGTTTGGGATGAAAGCCGCCTCCTCCGGAAAAGTAGGCTTTTCTGGGGCAGGCTACACAAAGCTGGCAGAAAACATGTCTGCACAGCTGCAGAGAGAATCCCGAGCTCCTGTGGGATGGGACCCAGAGCAGCTCTGGGATAACGCTGCCTCCAGCTGTGCAAGCACGTGCCCAGCAGCAGGTCGTGGGTGCCCTCAGGTCCTGCCATCTTCAAATTGGGGCAGAGGAGCTTTACCTGCACCCATAAAACCCATCTTTTTGAGACTTATTCCTCTGTCATGTTAGAAATGCTGAAAGTAAATGATTCTGTTTCTGCTAAGGGGGAGAGAAAACACACCGGAGTTGGGCTTGCTGCTCCTTTTTAATCTGACTCACGGCAGATTCATACCTCCACCAGAACTCTGATTTAACGGTGACATTTTAACACCGCTGAGACTTGCCGGGACTCAGCAAGATGAGCTGTGACACCCTCCTGTTTGTGAGTTAAGCACCCGTTGTCTACAAACCCGGGTTCATAAATTGAAGAGGCAGACATTTATGGGAGCTGAGAAGTCTGCTGTTCGGCTACTCGAATCTTGCTGCTGGTTCTGAGCATCGAGCAATTAATATTAAAAGCTAAAAATCAAATTGTCTAACAGGCTACACAATTAAACACATTTTGAAGTCTTTAATTACAGATTTCCTGGAGTTTTCAGGAGGTGCACATAGCGGAGAGAAACTCTTCATGCTGGATGGACAGAGCAAGTGCCCCTACGCTTGTTTTGAGGGAAATGGGAGAGAAAAACAGGGGGTGGAGTAAAAGCCCTCGTGCTCAGACATGCTAAGGCAACAAGACACAAGGAGCAGTAGGAAAGGACTAACCCCAGTCACTCATCGGACAAGACCTTGAAGCTTAGACATGGGGCTTCGAAACACTGGTGGGGATGAATTAAATCATTTTCTGCTGGAGGTCAGGCGTTCTCGTCCGCTGTTACCTGCTGATTAATTCGGATCAATGGCTCCCAAACTTGCCGTGAGTTAGCAATTTGAGACCGGCCAGTTATTCTGCCTCGATGCTACTAACTGCTAACGAGACAAGCTGCTCACCAGGCAGAAGAAAACAGTCACAATGCATGGAAGCATGCAGGAGAGGCTGATGGGGAAGGAGCAACAGGGAATTAGCGACGCCAGAGGCCATGAGAATGAGCAAAAAAGAAGGAAAAATAGGTTAAGGCAGAAAAACAAGAGAGGGAAAACAAATCCTAAGCACGCACACAGCAACAACAGACAGCGATCGCTCTCCTCTTCTGAGAGGGCTACAGGTAAAGCCTTCCAGCAAAGCATTCAGGCCACAGAAGCAAGTTGTGGGTTAGTTACAAAACATTACTACTCTTAACAACGGTCTACTACAAAATACTACCACAATATCTTACAGACCAGCTTCAGCGGGTAACCTTTTGTAGAGCTCCTTCACCTCTTCGTGTTTGATCTTGCCCCTGGCCACGCTCTGTTTGCGCATCTCAGCCATTTCATTGCACCACTCCTCAAACTTGCAGTTATCCCGCTCCACCAGCTCCTGCAGAAAAGCTGTCGGGAAAGAAGAAGCAGCAGTCATTTCAAGGAAAAAATGCCGATTATGTTAACTATCTCTGCGACCAGTTATCTGAGGATAACAAGCCTAAAAATTCCCCCACAGAGCTACGGACATACAAGGTCTTTCCAAAAGCCAAGGGCACGGACGTTGCTCTCTCCAATATTTATGGTTGTAGATGATTAAACGCAACTATCCTGCATGATACAACAGCGCCCAAGAAAATAATTTACTCGGGGTTGATCACTGCATTAAGAGAAATCCTTTGCTTCCTAACAAGCCTACACCGAGCACTGGCAGTCGCGTGAAGTGCAGTGGGGTTTGGTGAGAGGCTGCAGAGCCGAACACAGCAGGACGCTTTGCTGCCTCCTTCGATGCCTCCCTGCTACTCCTCTTGCTCCTGCCATTTCTCTGCCTCCCACAGAGAGCACCTCCTCTGTGCTGCCAAAGACCCATCATTCCCAAGGGAGAAGCAAGAGCTTCTCACCCTACGGATAAACCTGAAGCTCATCCCGATGTCCAGCCCCAGGGGTACGTGCCATCTCAGCGAGAGTGGTCGAGCACATTGAAAACCCAAGGGCAAAAAGCCCTCAGGAGATGGGAGATAAACCAGGGCAGATCCTGGTGTTGAGGGAAAGGTGAGGGGAATGGGAATTTTTGCTGTTGCTGATGGAAAAAACAAACAAACAAACAAATCAAACTTCAACGGAAGACAAAAAAGAAGATAAAACACTTCCCTTGCAGGGCTGATGTAAGGGAGGGGGAAAGCACTGCTTATCTGAAGCCTTTTCCTATTTAGCAGCATTTTGAAGAGCTAAAATATTTCCCGAAAGGTTAACGCTTGTGCAGCCAGAGAGCACAATATCCACCCCGGGAGAATCCAGTGTTAAAAAACAACCAGCTTGACCCCCTTGAGGTCAGAGCCAAGTTATGTCTCTCCACCGTCCCGGAAAAGCCGCTTTTAACAGCATCAAAGTAAAATGCCTCAAATTTACAGTTGCATGAAACCTCTCCGCAACCGCACGGCTCGACTGCTGCCCTTCGCTCCCTGTTCCCTGGCAGGCTTCCACATGAAACAAAGGCAACCGCGGGGTTGCGCAGGAATTTGGAGCTGGGTGGAGAGGCTTTTGCCGAGTTATTGTTTTGGGCAGAGGGGTAGGAGGAAAGGGAGCGCAAGAGAGCTCAGGAAACAGACTGAAAATGCAGATCTGAGGTAGGAATTAGCACCAATTCCCAAAGCTGTGCAGCTCGGAGGGTGGGTTTTAGGGGCGGTGGGGCTGGAAATGGTTTGGTGCTGTTATTTGGGGGGGGGGGAAGCTGTACTATTTACCCCCTCTGCATCCAGATAACCTGAACAAACAGCAGAGGTCTAAAGGGGATGTGCCACCTCCGCTGTCCCCGCTTTGCAGAAGAGGGAGGAAGGTGGAACACACCTCCATCCCCATCAGCACCAGGGGCCTAATTAATATTTCTAATCGAGTAGCACACAAACGCGAAGCATCATTAAATCCACAGGCCAAACCTACAGGGATTTGTGCCACCCCCAGTAATTCTAAAGCAAGACACGAACACGCTCGTACAAAACTCTTGTTAAGGGCTTGCATCCTCTTATTTTCATGCCGTTTAGTCTCAATATGGCAAAGATTAAACACTCGCAGAAGAAAACCTGACATCTGTCAGGATTATTCACCTCCAGCACAGTGCGTGCACGGCCGATGACATTTAACCACGTTGTTCTCCTTCGCCTTCAGGAACCCGAGTGGTTCCTGCGGGATCCCAGCTGTGAATCCCAACACTCCCACCGCCACACATGGCTCCCAGCAGCATGATCTCCTAACCCCTTCCCATCTTGTCTTGCTGGTTAAGATAACGAGGTCTGAGCAGGCACAGGGGTGGGATGAGCAGGCGAATGTTATTTAAGCGCTAGGAAAGCCCAAGGCTTTCACTGGTCATGACACCAAGTCTCCATACAGCACCTTCAGGGCTCCCAGACAGGGGTCACAAAAGGGGTTTCGAGCAAAACCCTGACTCCTGGCCCGCCTGGAGCATCACAAGACAAGATGGAGAGGCCAGAAGAGTCTTACTTACCTGGTACTTCGACTGTCAGAGATTTCTCCCGGCTTTGCAGCCTGTATACCAGCATGTAAGCATTGCGCGAGCAGTGAGTCCCTTTCCCACACTTGGGTTTACGAGTCTGGGATTTAGAAGGTTCCGCTGTGGTACAGAAGGCAAAATATAATAAACACACAAGCTCGTTTACCTATTCCCTGTTAATGGGATGAGTTTGCCACCTAGCCGGCTTCCCTCTCCCCGTCGCGTCCTGCCAGGCCTCCTTTTGCCAAGCACTGGACTTGGCATGAGCCAAAATTGTATCCCAAAGACAGACCCAAATCCCTCCAGCATTTCTGGAGGCAGGGTAATTCAAAGGGACTAAAATTAGGAGCCTGCTCTGAACCGCCCTCTACAAGAGCCTTTCTTCTCTCCCCAATTAAAACCTCACCGAGCCAAAAGCAGCTCTTGCAAAAACATCCTTTCTCCCCTGCGCCTCTTGTTCTGGTGTCCTGACACCAAAGAACAGAGTCAAATCCTCAGGGGAAAATACTGTTATTTACAGGTGACTGTGTACGTGACAAAACACGCGCTTTTATGGAGTGAACAGCCACAGAAATGGTCATTTCAGAGCAGTTGGTGGGGCGACGTAAACTCGTGTTGTAGGAATTGTCGTTCCCAGACAGACTGCCAGGCAAGCAAAAAATACTTATCTACAGCTGCAGCTCCAAAAAAAAAAAATCAACCTTTTTTTTTTTTATTTAAAAAAAATAAAGGAACAACCCTCCATACATCAAACTCTAAAAAGAACACAAATATTAAGAAAAGCATCTGTCTTTCCTAAATTCTGGAAAAATCCATGCGCCTCTCCCACCACACCATCCAGGGGACTTCCTAGGCACTCTTTATTTGCATTTTCTCCAAATATTTTCTAAATTGCTCCCATCTGCATGGCCAGGCCACAGGACTCGCCCCACAGCAGACCTCTACTTTACATTACTGACCTTCTCCTGCTGTTGCATGCATTTTTAATGAAGAAGCATCTCAGTTTTGCTTGGAGCAGGCAAGTAACATCAACACTTGATAAATATATTAAGCATCCCAGCCTACAGAGGCTTTTAAATACGCTTTACTTATATTCTTCAGGCAGCCTTGTGTTTCAGCAAGAACAGTTACTTGCGGGTAAGCATAAACCTTTACAAGATCGAGGCCACAGCGGTTTATTTGCATCTTATTTTGCTACGCTGGGTAACTCGGGAAGTTAAAAAGAAAGGCTGAGAAGCTCTTCCTCCCTGACAGGGCTTATTTTTCTATCTTACACCACTAGATGTCTAGCCAGCTTCACAATTCGGTTGCAAGCAAGCGGTAGTCAAACATTAACAGGCTGACAAAGCTGCTCGGGTGGCAGCCAGCGTTTATGTACAAGGCGACAAAATGCAAGGAGGTGTTTACTAGCAAGAGAGATGAAAATAAAGCGGCATCATGCAGATGCGTGCACAGAAGGAAGCAGGAGAGGCAGGCGAACGCCCCGTGCCTGCTCAAGGACGTGCTCAGGCTGATGCGGCTTTACAACGAACTAAGGGAGCAAATACATCAGAAGGTGTCTTTTCATTAAGCTGTTATTTAAGGATGCTTTAAAGAAAGGCAACATTTCATTGAGTCCAATTGCAGCAAAGCATCAACATCCTGGTGGGTCAGTGCTTCTGGGAACAGATTGCTTGCATCACAAGTGATTATCTACTCTGCCCTGGTGAGGCCACATCTGGAGTACTGTGTCCAGTTCTGGGCTCCCCAGTTCCAGAAGGACAGGGAACCGCTGGAGAGGGGACAGCAAAGGGCTCCAAAGATGATGAGGTGGCTGGAACATCTTTCTTATGAGGAAAGGCTGAGGGACTTGGGTCTTTTTAGTCTGGAGAAGAGAAGACCAAGGGGGGATCTCATCAATGCTTAAAGGGAGGGTGCCGGGAGGATGGCACCAGTCTTTTTGCAGTGGTGCCCAGTCATAGGACAAGAGGTAATGGGCACAAACTTGAACATAGGAAGTTCCATCTGAACACGAGGAGGAACTTCTTTCCTTTGAGGGTGGCAGAGCACTGGAACAGGCTGCCCAGAGAGGTGGTGGAGTCTCCCACTCTGGAGACATTCCAAACCCGTCTGGACGCCATCCTGTGCGACCTGCTCTGGGTGACCCTGCTCTGGCAGGGGGGTTGGACTAGATGATCTCCAGAGGCCCCTTCCAACCCCGGTGATTCTGTGATTCTGTGAAATTTCTGGCATTAATGTCCCCGTTTCCTGATACTGCAAAGCATCCTGCGCTAAGGAACACCGAGTGACTGCAAATCCGAACACTCAGAAATGCCAATTTAATGCTGAACCGCTCCTATATATCGACTGCAGACCATGAAACCCACAGGTCCAGTCTCAGCCCAAGCTCTCGGAGAAATCAAGACCCTGTCCTGTCCAGGGAACACAGTTGTCTGGGCAGCACCAGGACACTGGCACAAGATGAGACAACAATGGTAAAACAGAAAAGTGCAAAGAAGTAAAAAGTGCAAAGTAAAAAGGCAGTTTGGGCTTCCAAGCCATTATTTGGATTAAGACTTTTTACGGAGACTCCTTACTGCCTCCAAGTAAAACACCTCAGTGGAAATAAAAATGTAACGTGTTAAGGAAACTGAAAGTAATCTCGTTATCTGTTCCTAAGCCTCCTTTTGCACACCAGCCAAGGAAGCGGCAACTTGCCTGTTTCATCCCGATAGGCAACTGCTGCCCGAGTTATCAGCATCTTATCTGCCATGCGGCAGGCAAGAGAAACATTAGAGTAGAGGAACTGATCACGAGGTGTGCGTAAACACTCACACGGGGCTGAAACGAAGAAAATCTGGCTGCAACTAAATTGCCATTTCACACATTACTCCCAAGATACAATAGCACCCATAGGAGCACTTTTGTTTTAAGAGCAACGGGGCCTGCATGTACTCAGCCTCCATGTTTTTGGTGAAAAGAGTTATTTTAAAAGGGCACTCACAACTTAAAGGTTTTACCTAGATCTTCCTCAATCCCCAACTGCAGCTTCTTCCCCTCCATCTTTTCTATGTCTTCGTCGTTAAACTTGTACCACTCGCCCGTCTGCGGATCCTTCACATGGGCGATGTAGTGCCCGGAGTAGGCGCTCACGCCTCGGTGTATGAGGACGGCGCTAAGTTCATACACGTAGACGCCATCTGGAAGGAAAGCAGCAGTTACGTGGCGCTCTAGATGAAACAGCACAAATCTTTTCTTTCCTAGCACTTACTGTTTTTGCAAGGCAGTGGACAAAGACTGCACTTGAACTAGCTTCTCTCCAAGACCTTGCTAAGTAGGTTGTGGTTTCCACAACTCACGTAGCGAGGTCGTTATTTGAAACACGGGCTTCAAACAACTCTTGACATAATTTTCCATCAAAAAGGGCATTCAGAGGAGATCTCCTCTCGTCTGTCGAGGGGCGGTGGGTAAAGTTAATGAAACACAGCGCACAAAACTCACTTTTTTGTTCCATAAAAGGCTCCATGTCAAGCAGCTCAGAGAAGCCAATGTAGGTGTTGAGCTTTTTCTTATGGCCAGTTTGTCTGTGCAGAGGCAAAACTTTGGTTCAGGGGACAGCAGTAACAGTTCACTCCTCAAAATAACTCCCCTTGAAACCCACCGAGCACCCCCCGAGAACCTCACGCACGCACGCATTCAATCGTCAATCTCTCAAATCAACACAGACAGAGCAGACGACTTCCCCAGGAGCTTCCATGCAACCCAGGGCGCTCCCGCTCTTACCGCACACGCTCCAGCGAGAGGCTTACCTGTCAAACACAAAACGCATCAGCTGCAGGTTGAGCGTGCAGGGAAGACTTAGCAGCCTGATCTTCCTCGTGGCATTCTGCTTACTCTGACAAGTTTCGCAAAAATAACGATTGTCCCCTTCTAGTTTTTCTTCCTGAGCGGCGAGGGGAGGCAAAAAGAAAGGTCTTGAGAACAGGTTACCACCAAAAAGTCAACCAGTCCAACCTACTCAACAGCTAGAGACTGAAAAGCACAGAAGTTATTTTAACCATTTAAGTCTCTACCCAGCTGCTTTCCAAAATAACCACTTGGTGAAAAACGCAGGCTAAGAAGTGTGCTTTACAGCATGGCCATAGTAGGCTGCTCTCACTTTAAGGAAAATTTTAAACCAAATCAAGCCCTGTTCTCAGGTCACTTACAAGACTGTCAGGCTTGCTCTCCACTTGACGGAGCTGGTTTATACTGAGGGCTATGGAAAAAGAAAATAATTAAATCGCCCTTTTACGAGCTCACATGGACCAAGTTAATGTAAAGCCACATTTTAGCCTGAAAATTACAATCCTCTTGTGTTCAGCCAAACGTCACCGTGTAAGAGTCATTGTCTATGCCTAAGTAGATCCAATGGCAGGATTAGGCCAGAGGAGAACTCCAACTGCCCTAAACAAGGTCAGCGGGTGGTTTCCTTTGAAGGAGGAGCAGACAAACTTGAATTTCACCGTTTCAGGATTTTAATGCACATACACAAACCAGTTTTTTTTCATAGCAGACCTTCCGCAAGCAGAGCAACCGGTTTGCTGAGCGCATCAGCGAAGCCGCTGCCCAACAGCCAGACAGCTCAGGTACAGAGTCACATTTCAGGTTAGTTCTGCCCTAAATATTTTAAGTTGAATCCAAACCTCGAACCTTTAAGATGCCGGATCTTAACTTAAGATCTAGGCAAATTTTCAAGTCGAGTTAAGAGCACTTGCAGCTGTTCTGGCAGCTATTCCCAGCCCTCCCTAGGATTTTTGAGAGCACATTTTAAAGGGGGGAAATGTCTCCTGTTGCTATGCAGATGAGCACCGATACAGAAAACACAAAAAGCAGCCATTCTCCCGGTGCTATCCATGACAAAGCATGCAGGGACTTCTTGTCAGACTTCGGGGGATGTTTTTCCAACTTTGCTGGGAAAGTATTTTAACTGAACACATGGCTTTGAAGTTCTTTTTAAAGCCATAACACATTGTGCTACGCTCTGGTCCGGAGCCACTCATTGCTCGCATGACTCAATCCTCATTTTCCACAGAAAAATATTTCCTTTTGCATGCATCTCACCGAGACAACTCGGTCGCTTCGCTCCGATACTGACCTCAGAGCCTGTTAATTGAAGGAAGGGATTAAAACACCTTGCTAAGAACAACAGAACTCAAAACCCAACGAGCTCATACCTTAAGAAATTCCGTTATACAGTCTGTCAGTTGCTTGTGCCCTTGGATGTTTAACTCCAGCTCATAGAATTTAGACACCAGTTTGGACTCCCTGCCACACTGGTTGCAGCTAGGATTGGAAAAAAAAAAAAAAGACAAAACCACATGAGGTCAGTTCACTGGTTCATGTGTTTAAACTGCCTGGCCACTAGTAAACTACTTCTTGAGCTATAAAACCAGGAGAAAAAGTTGTTTAAAAATCACAATTAGTGTGGTTCACACCTCTGCACCACGAACGCTCTACAAAGAGGTGGTAACAGCATAATAGCATCCACCAGGAAAAGCCAGAGCACCTGCTTACAACTCACATACGCCTTTTTATATCGTTCTTGAGGTGAAATCCACAGCTCTGAGAACGCAGGAATGAAAATACGCCACCCAAGTACTCTTTTCTGGCTGCAGGACTTTATGTTCCATTAACTCACCTGCAGGTTTAACTACTAAATTTTCATTAAGGGATTAAAAGCAGCTGAAGAACTGCAAGACCACTACGTGCGCAGAATTAGAAAACCTACAAGCTGAAAATCTCTTACAAACCATTTCGGCAGAAGGTTACCTGTCTGCTCCAGTTGTGAGGAGGGGTCGTTTCCCCCTCCACTTCTTCTAAAATATTTAAATATTTACAGAAAGGTTCTTCCCAAAGACCAAATACTTACACTGTGACATAGGCGTACTCTCCACAGAACTGCTTCTGCACTATATTTCGAACATCTGGGTTTTTTTGTTTGGATAAAGTATCTTCCAGCAGCGACATGAACAGCTTTGAAAACTCCTGGGCATCCTAGAAGAGAAAGCCAAGTCCCTTAACAACACACCACAGCACAAAGCCCAATCACAACCTTGTCGCTAATTTACTGCAAATTACCCGGAGCCCTACACACAGGCTGCACAGAGGCTCCGGCAGGCACTGAATAGAAGACAAAAAAAAAAAAAAAGAGACCAGTCGGGAGAATTAAAGAAAAAGAGGAATTTGTCTAAAAGGAGCGCGAGGCCCCCCAGCATGAGACCATGGCGTGAGTTAACCTGGCTCCCAGCCAGCCGCACCGGGTGGTTTGACTTCTGCCCCACTCCTCGCAGGGCTCTGGAAGGAAAAAAAAAAAACCAACACCATTCCTGCAGAGTTTTCTATCCCGTTAATGTTCATCTTTCAGAGCTCAGCATACAATTCACGCTGCCCCTACTTGCATTATAAGTGAGAAGAAAAATAAAAACGCCCCCAAAATGAGAAGCTGCCCTGTGAATTCCCTCCTGCAAGGCTCAGGAGCTTCCCCACACTCATCCTGGGGCCTTCCCTCTCCCATCCTCGCTCTCCTTTGCTCTCCTCTTCCAAAAACAAATGGGCTTTGACCTCTCCCAGCTGTCCTTTAGTATTCCCGATCGGTAGTGACCGCTTCCTTCCCCTCCCACACCCTCCCGAGGAAAGGCATGCCGGCATTCGGGCTCTTCCTCCAACAATCTCCCCCTCACTTCTCAAAGGGTATTTTCAAGCCTTGCCTTATTCCTGAGCTCTCTTCAGCTTCAGAGACAGCCCTGCAGGACTCACCTGCAGTGCTCGCCCCTCTACTAACCGTGCTTTCTTTGCCCTACACGCTCACGCTGGACCTTGGCTGGCTGTCGGTGACCCGACTGAGGTCTTCTCACCCTGCGAGGGCCCTTCAACCCCCACTGAACGACCCACCGCCCTGGGAGGAGCAGCCCATAAAGCACCTTGGGAAAGGACCCTCACGGCAGCTTCAGCTCCCACCCCACATGGCGCCGGGGTCAATCAGGCGCTAACAACACTCCCCATCCCATCTCCCTGGGCTCCCACACCGACAGGAAGGGCCTTGAGCACCACTTCTCCCTTTGTGTTTGTACCGAGACACAGATCCTGGCTAAAATAACCTAAAAGAGATGCTAAAATAACATAAAAGGGCAATTTCACACCGCTTTAAAGAAGGTAATTGCTCGAGGGGCGCGCCTCAAACCTACCTGCTGCTGTCCTGTGTCCAAGCCCAGTGCTTTGACGAACCCAGAGGGATCAATGTATCGCCTTTTGCTGTTCTGCAGCAAGGCGAACAAGTACTGCAGGTGTTCACAAATGGTCTGAGGCTCGTAGTCTATTAAAAACAACAAGTTGCACAAGTAACAGCGAGTAATTCAAGGCAAGAGAGAATTGCTCTAAGTAATTGGCTTGTATTTTCTTTGTACAGGTAAATTTAATGATTAGCCGTGGTATGTTTTTTAAAAGCTATTTTAAATTATTATGAGAACCAAAGCTGTTTCTGTCAGTGATGACAGTAAAGTCCCAATGCAGGCCAAATATCACAGAAACATAGAATCATTTAGGTTGGAAAAGACCCTTATGATCAAGTCTGACCATAAATACCCCGCAGTGCACAGCACGAGCTGCAAGTGACCAGTTTAAGCAGCATGCACTGACTACCCCGTAGCAACAGCTTTTTACCCAAAATGCTGAGACATCATTTAAAAACAGAAACAGAAGAAATCAGGTGCCTGCCCTGACCCAGAGTGCACCTATAGTGCCATACCATACATAAAGGTACACCGCTCATAGCCGGGACCTAAATTTTCACCCTCCCATGGGATGACCGCGGTTCCACGGTAGTACAGATCAGCCCCAACCCACATGTTTTCACCCCCAGCACCATTGTTAAGCTGGAAACCAGTCTGGGAAGCAGCCTGGCAAGAAACAAACCCAAATCGGATTTTTTCAACCAGATTAGATCACATCGATTTAAGAAATAACTCGGATAAAGGACGGTTTGTTCCTAAAAGCCAGGCGATGGACTCAAAACCAATGGTGTGGAGATCGGATGAGCAGTTGTAGCTTCACCCATCGATTCTCCTGGTAAATGTTACTTCAAAGCTGATGCCAGCATGTAAAATTTTAGGAGGAAATGAGCAAAACCACCCACCTTTGTCTTTTGGGATGCCCTCTCTGGCCACGTACTCGCGGTAGGCGCTGGGACACAAGTAGAGGGCCTGCCGGAGCTCCAAGTTAAGAAACCACATCTGCAAGAAAGTGTTGACGTAGCACGTGGCGCCGAGGTTCGTTAAGCCCACGAACGCGTTCTGGCGTAAGAGAGAAAGCAACAGTCGTCACTCGCCGCTGTGGAGGAGCAAGCAGAAATCCAACAGTTGGGGTGGCCGCTTTATGGCTGTTTGTCGGGAAAACGCTGCTCCGGCATCGTACAAACAGCCGCATCCCAAACTCCCTGGCTACAGGGGGACATGAGGTGTCACCTGCCCTTGTCCCCATCTTCCCCTGGGGACGGGAAAAGGCTTTTTGGGGGGACGGGCAGGGATGTTTACCTTCTTGCGGCGCTCGCAGTTGGGGTCGTCGATGTTGTGGAAGCTGTTCTCATCTATCTCGCCCAGCCAGACGTGCTCCCCGATGCCCACCAGGCAGTTGGGGTTCCCCCGGCAGTTCCTCCTGTAGAACCAGCACCCGTCCCAACCATCACCCCCAGCAGAAGGGATACTGCTGTCCTTTGGGGAGGTGACCTTGGGGGATGAGGACAACAAGGGGGACCCTAGAACGCTAATCAGAGTGAACAGGGTGGGACAGGTGTCCCCCACACCCCTCAAAAATGGTGGTTAGGGAATGAGACCCTAAGGGATGGAGAATTAGAGATGAGAACAAAAGGAGGACCCCAGGGAAGAGTACAGGGCCCAGACAGGTACCCTATATCTGGAGAGTCAGGCAGGGAGAGGGGAGTCCCACAACCCCGGAGGGGGGAGTCCCCCTACATCTGGGGAGCCAAGCACGAAGACGGGTGCCCCACAACGCCGGGGGGGGGTGTCCCCCTATATCTGGGGAGCCAAGAGGGAGAGGAGTCCCCCACAACCCTGGGGGCATCCCTGTATCTGGGGAGCCAAGCAGGGAGAGAGGAGCTCCACAACCCTGGGGGGGGGTCCCCTACACACGGGGAGCCAGGCAAGGAGAGGGGTGCCCCACAACCCCGGGGGGGGTCCCTATATCTGAGGAGCCAAGCAAGGAGAGGGGTGCCCCACAACTCCGGGAGGAGTCCCCTATA
>VYXH01005615.1:3900-15987 GCA_013397275.1 Burhinus bistriatus | reverse complement strand
AGCGGGAGTCCCGGGAGTTCCGTACGTACCGGGGGGCGCCGGCTGCGGGCCTCTCCTCAGGGGCGCTGCCGGGCACGGGGTGCCCCGCCCCGTGTCCGTCCGTCCCACCCTGTGTCCGTGTGTCCCTCCTGGCTGGTGCCCGAGCCCCGCTGTGAGCTGGTGCCGCCCCGGGCCGGGGCCTGGCTGGGCGGTGGCAGCCCGGCGGGTCGCCGCGGCCAGGGGCGGTGCGGAGGGCCCTGCCGTGTTTCCGTGCAAGCCCTGGGTGTTCTCTTTCGCCAGCAGACACGTCGCCGCTCGGAGATCCGGATGCTTTGGGCCACTCTGAGGAGGGAGTCGAAGCTACCAAGTCCCACAAAATACCTGTCCGAAACCAAAAACCAAAAAGTAGCACTGGTGACCCCCATGGCCCGGCCCCCGTGGAGACCGAGGCTCAGGGCGAGCCCTCGAGGACCTCAGAGAACGGGTCTGTGCCACCCCCGAAGGCACCTGGGAAGCGCGGTCGGAAGTCCAAGACAGAGATGCTGCTGCTGAAACTGTCTCAGGACTTGGAGTGCCCGACCCCGGAGCCCATCTGTGTGCAGAAGATGCTGGGGAGCAGCGGGGCGTCGGAAGGCCTGGAACCCCCCCCGGGGGGGCGCCCCAAGAGGCGGGCAGCCAAAGTGTAAGCAGGGGCAGTGGATGGTGGGGTCCGGGGGTGGATGCTGCCGGGATTTTGGAAGGGCGGGCAGATGCTGCTCTCAGAGTGGTTCCTTGAGACCTCTGCCTTGCCTTGAGGGGGTCTCGGTGTTTTTCCTGAAGGACTTTATGCCACATCGGTGGGATGAACTGGTTCCCCACAGAATGATCTTTTCCCGCTTTAGGAGAAAGTGTTTGGATCCAGGAGCGCAGGGGTGTGGGGAACAGCAGGGGCTGTAGATGAGCTCGTGTGCAGCCAGTGTTTGACAGCAGCAGGCTGTCTGCAGTGGGGAAGGGGTTTCCTTAGTTGCTGGCAAGCCAGGAGGATGCTTGCCTGGGGCAGGGGGGGAAGCAGAACCAGCTGCATGAGTCATGCGCTGCTTAAAGGGCGGTCATGGGGGGAGCCCGTGTGCTCTGGGGGCCTCCAAAGGCAACTCACACAGTGACCATGCTCTCCGAGTGCCTGCGCGAGCCCGGGGTTTGCAGGGGCAGAGCTGGCGGGGTCGCAGTGCCCTAGTCCCCTCACTGCGCTGCGCAGAGGGAGGGTGCAGCAGGCTGCCTGGTGCGGGAACTCCCTTTGCTGAGGGCGCTTGTGGGAAGGTCTCTGGCTTTCCTGCTTTCTAGCTGGCAAAGGGCCATGCACTGCTCTGCCTGCTGGATGCGTTCCCCTGCCTGCTGCCAGAGACACGGGGAGGCTGGCGTTCCCTGGGGAGGGGCAGGGGATGCTGGCTGTCTGAGTGGCCAGCCTGGAGGCTGGTGGTGCATCCAGATGGGCTCTGCCACAGCCCGGGCAGGGCTGGAGCAAATTGCTCACCCAGACCACGAGCTGGGGGAGTGTGTCTGCCTGGTCCTGGAGGAGGGGCTGGCTGGTCCCTGTGCCGTCCCCCTGCTCACCTCCGGGCAATGCCTTTGGTGTCCCAGGGCTTTGCTGTACCTGCAGGAGCTGGCAGAGGAGCTGACATCAGTGTACCAGCCTCCAGCTCCCACCGAGAGTGCCCAGGAGCCAGAGCTTGAGCGTGTCCAGAAGAAGCGTCAGAGCCGGAGGAGGAAGGAGGAGGAAACAGATAGTGATGATCCTGCGCGAGATGCTGACTTTGTACCCTCAAAGGAGGTGTTGCTGCAGGCGGAGGAGGAGGAGGAGGGGAGCGATGCGCCACTCAGTGAGGTGTCGGAGCCAGAGCTGGAGACACTCCGAGGACATGGTGGGAAGACATCATCTGCAGGGGTAAGGGCAGGGTCTCTGCCTTGGCTACTTCTTACTTTTGGCCCCACGTGAACAACAGAAAGTGTCTGAGCTGTCATGTGGTGTTCCCGTCTCCGGCTGTTTAGGGCAGAACAGGCCTGAAGCAGGACTCGGTCAGGGAAGGCATGTCAGTGAATTCAGGCATGAGCTCTTTGGGCTTAACTGTGCGCAGAGGCAGCTCTGAATGAGGGGGCATGGGGACAGGGTCGTGGAGGCTGTCCTGTGGTTCGTGGAAGTCCCCAGAATGGGACTTTGTGTCTAGCCCAGTGTTGACATGGTCTTGGTGACTGCTGCTGTTGTGGTTAGAGGAGAGCTCTGTGCTTGTGGGCTGCATCGGTGCTGTTTAGGACAGGTGCGTCTCCCCAGGGGCTTGTGGGAACATTTGGGCAGGCAGAGGCAGCCTGGACTGTACCCTTTGGCTGAGTCCTGCTCTGAGTCTTGCTCTTGTGCCCAGAGATCCAAGCCCCAGTGCCGAGGCGTTGCTCCCAACGGCTTCCACAACTCAATCATGGCCCCAGTGGAGAAGTGCTCCAGCCTCACCTGCAGCCTGTGAGTAGGTGCTTGGGGATGCTGGGGGGCTTGGGGTGGGCTAATGAGGAGCGGTGGCTGTTGGTGCCCTGGGTACCGTTGCTATCACAGATGTGAGGAGAAAGGAGTGGTGCTGTCGGGAACATTGATGTTCTGCTGGCAGCCACTGGGAGATGGGACCCCATCACCTGCGGGATGCACCGGGGGTGACAGACGGGGCTGGGCCAAGCAGGGAGCATGAGGGCAGGGTCTGAGAGCCCTCGGCATGGGGCTGCCTGTGCTGCAGGCAGGGCCTGGGCCAGGAAGTGGGGCTGTCACTGAGACCTGGCACATCGGCTGCAGGCGGGATCAGAAGTACTCACAGTGGGAGTTTCCCGACTGGATCCCTTTGGCACACAAGTGGACGTGTCTCTCTGAAAGGTACCGTCGGAGCAGCGTAGGAAGGGAGGGTCTGGGAGGGATGTGTGGCACAGGCGCTGCCTGCGCTCAGGCTGCATGATGGGGCTGGTCCCGGCAATTTTCGGGGTGAGCTGGGGCAGGGAGAGCGGGTGGTCCCAGCCGTCAGGGCTAGGGGAGAATGAGGGCATGGTCGGTGCTGTACTCCCTCATCCCTCTGGTGGGATCAGGCCCCAGCAGGAAGGATGGGGCTTTCTCAGTGTGGCCTTTGGGGCTCTCATGGATTTGGCCGTGGAGTCTTAGGTAGCCCCCAGGGTGGCCGGCAGCAGGGCATGCTGGGCTATGTGGAGGCTGGCTGGATGCTGGGGCATGGTCCTATGCTGGGAGGTGACTGGGTGAGGGGTGGGGTGAGGAGATATCCTCTCACCTTCTTCTGCCTCCTCAGTGAAGCTGCCCCATACCTGCCGGCAGAGGAGAAGTCTCCCCTCTTCTCCATCCAGCGGGAAGGCATTGAAGATGACGGTGTCTTGTACAGGGTAAACAGGTCCGTGGTGGGATGCCACAAGGGACTGCTGGGGTGGTGGGTGTCATGCCTGGGACAGGCAGTAGACCCCAGGGCTGTGGTCCCAGCAGTTCAGAGGGCCGGGTGGCCACCCCAGGGCAGCAGGAGCGGCAATGGGCTGAGCGGCCAGCCTGTGCAGCGTGCCCTGGGGTCCCCCCGGCCTGTGTTCTCCCACCCCGCAGTGGCCCTGCTCTTGCCCCGTGCCCTTACCCGCCTCCCCGCTGGCAGGTTCAACTCCCTGCAGCCCCACGAGGAACGCCTGGATGTGTCCTTCTTTGTGGGCGGCCCTGTGTGGGCGATGGAGTGGTGCCCGTCCCCAGAGGGCTCGGCGGCCTCTCAGTACGTGGCTGTCTACTGCCACGGGAGCATGGAGGAGACGCACAGCGTGGCTGGGCTCCATGGGGGCCCTGCACTTGTGCAGCTCTGGGGCCTGGGCACGCTGCAGCAGGAGCAGGGGTGAGTGGCCTGGCTGGGGGCTGCCCGGCTCCCAGGGATGGGGTAGAGCTCATACCTCTTGTCCCTCCGTGGCTGAGGGAGAGGTGAGATTCGTCCTCTCCCAGAGCTGCCAGCCACATCCTGAACCCCATGGGGGCTGTGCTGGTAGCCAGCTTCACTGCTGGTCTATACTGGAGCTGCTGGGCACCAGCTCCCACGTTCTTCATTGCTCAACCCACGCCTGCAGCTCTGCCGACAAAGCCGGGCTGGCCTACGCCATTGCTGCCGACCATGGTTGTGTCTGGGACATGAAGTTCTGCCCCAGCGGTGCCTGGGAGCCACCCACCGCTGCCAGGAAGGTGGGTGTGCTGCTGGGAGAGGCTGCCCAGGCTCAGGGGCTTTGGTTTCCTTTGGGGTTCCTAAGTCCGTGCCCTCGCTAGAGCCTTGCGACAGTGACCCTGGGGCTGAGCCCGTGTGTTGTTCTGCAGCACCCACAGATGAGCCGGCTGGGTCTGCTGGCCGTGGCCTTCTCAGATGGCAAGGTGGTGCTGTACTCCCTCCCGCACCCCGGGGCCCTGCAGCGCTCCAAGAGAACCCAGGTAAAAGGTAGGAAGAGCCGCGCCGCCGGGCAGGGGTGTCCTGGCCCTTGTCCCACCGTGCTGGGGTGGGCGGCGTGTGAGCCCCGGGGCTGAGGCCCCTCTGCCTATGTGGGAGGGAGCCGGCAGTGCCGAGGGGGCCATGGGGCACACCCCGCTCCCCGGGCACAGCGTGACCGTGCCCAGGTCAGCACTGCCCTGTGGTGAGCCCTGGCCAGCCTCCAGGCTTGGGACCAGCAGCTGCTTCTGGCAGAGAGGCACGGCAGGGGAGGGGAGCGGGGCTGCTTTTTGATGTCAGAGGATGTCAAAGCGCTGCTGGCCCAGAGGTTCGGTCTCTGGAGGACACTGCAGCAGCCCAGCCGGGGCACGGCTCCCAGGGCAGCCGTGCCTGGAGCTGGGCCCTCGACTGGGCTGACTGGGAGGGTGCTCTCGGCAGCATTGCTGTCACTGGAGTGGGGTTGCAGGGTGAGACATACCTGCCGTAGTGTGTTCCTGAGCCTTTCCCCACCTCCTTGCTTGCTGCCGGGAGCATGTCCTGTTGTGGCAGCGCTGCTTATTCCAGCCTGGCTCGAGCTGTTTGTCATAACAGGGATCTGGGGCTCTGAGTGCTTGGCTGGCTCAGGTTAATGGTGCTTGTAATAGTCTCATCTGCTGGGCGCCGAGCGAGATTGATGACCTGTGCATGCTGCTCGTGGTCGCTCAGCCGTGTCCGACAGCCTGCACGTCCATGCCTGACAATGGGAAATTGGTTCCCTGCACCCGAGCTGCCGACTTCCACCAGCACGTCGTGCTACCGACTGCGCCGCTGGCGCTGCCTTTCCTGCCCCCCTCTCAGTGTGCCGGCTCCAGGTGGCTTGTGCTGGCTGCCGCAGCCCCCACGTGGGAAGCCTGCGGCAGGCGTGGATCCTTCCCCAGCCTGCAAAGCTCCTGCAGACCGGCCAGGTCCTGTCACGTAGCGTCAGGCTGGCTGCGGCTGCAGCTACTCTCCTTGTGCCTTGCAGCTGGGCTGGGGGTGCTAGTTTGCAGCTGCAGTGCCAGACTGTGGTGCGTTGGGGCCCTGCAGCGAGCTCCCGGGTCAGCGTGGCTGTGCTGGCTTTCCCTGGGGCTCCAGGTACCCCCACCCATTTTTTCCACCTGACAGAGACAGGGCTACTCTCCACACCATGCCCTAGTGGTCATGGAGGTGCCAGAGAAGATGCATGGCTGCTCCGTATCTCTGCACGACACTGCCTCCACCTCTGGCTGCTGCGCTCTGGGGTGCAGACGTGCTTGTCTGCTGCTCACTGCCTGGAGACAGCCCCGTGCTGGGGGACAGGGGGGTCCCTTCTGGCCCGAGAGGTGGGAAGTGGGGGCCCCGCAGCACTTGTGTCACTGGCAGGGGAGATTCTCTGGCAGACAAAGCTGGTGTGGGGGGGGTCCTGCAGGCACCTTGCCCTGAGGCATTTGGGCACTGGGATCTCTGCAGTCTGTTCTCCCCAGGAGTGGCTGCCCAGGCTGCTCCAGCCCCTGTCACCGGCTGCCCTGGCCAGCCTGGACGCCTTTGCCTGGCAGAGCAGTCTGTCCTGCATGGCTGCTCCTTCCTTCCCTGGGGCAGTCATGGTCTGGTCTGGCCCCTGTGTCCCACCAGGTCCCCTTGAGTTTGGTGAAGGCATCTTCCATCAAGGCAGGCGGCCGGTCGTGGTGGGGTGAAGGGGAATGTCAGTCCTGCCCGACCTCTGCCTGCAGTGCCTTTTCAGTGTGCTGCTTCCTCCAGCACAGGCACTTCTGGCTCCTGGAGGTCCTGCCAGTGCCTGCCCTTGGATTTGCTGCTCCGTGTGCTCTGTTTTCTGCTGCTGGGTGTGCTTGCCTGCCATTCATTGGCTGCGGTGGGGACGCTGGTCCGGATGGGTGGCAGGACAGTGACTGGGAGCCCCGGGCCAGGGCCATGGGGAGCACTGAGCCAGGCCTCCAGGCTGCTGAGCTGCTCCCACCACTGGGAGCTTCTAGGAGAGCTGGTGCCTGTCCTGACCCTCCTCTGCTCTCTTCTAGATGGGTCCTTCCACAAGCACGTTATCTGCAAGGTCAGTGTCCTCTACCACTGCAGTCCCCCATTAGGGCTGGCACCCAGCAACCCTCCTGGCTGGTGCCAGTAGGAGAGCTGGGGAGGGTGTCAGGACACCTGCAGAGCTCGCTGGCCCCAGGGTGTTTGGGTGGCAGAGTAGAGCCATGCCCCCAAACCTTGATGTCCCCGTCTCTTGGGACATGGATGGTACCAGCATGGGGCTGTGACTGATGTCTGTCCTTTGGCCACCAGGTGCAGTGTATTGCCATGCTCCAGGTTGGCTCTGTCCAGGCAGGGAATGCATCTGAGTGTGGCCAGTGCTTCAGCCTCTCCTGGATGCCGTCCAAGCCCCATCATCACCTTGCAGCTGGTTTTTATGATGGTGAGTTCCCCTCCTGCACAAGAGCCCTCGCTCTACAGCAGGCAGCCTAGAGCAGGGAATGGGAGAGCCTGAGGATGAGGTGTGGGGGCGGTGTCAGGGTGAGCAGCAGCAAGTGGCAGACACCATGCAGGAACCTCTCTGCCCATCCCTGGGACAGGGGGAAGGCTTATCGTGGGCTGGCCACAGGCAACCTTACATACCTGTCAGCTCCAGGAACGTGGCTCTGGCTTAATCCACATCTGTCTGGCTTCAGGCAATCCGCAGCTCTGTGCTGCACTGTGCCGGGACCTGCTGTACCTGAGCCCCTCTGAGCCCCAGCCCCGACTCCCACCCTGGCTTAGCCACTGTGCCTCACAGCTCCTGCGGCCCCTGCCTGCGCCGCTGCCCATCCCCTAGCCCTGCGCTGCCTCATGTCCCACGCTGACCCTGGCACAGTTGCGGGGCAGCTGCTGGGGCAGCTCCTGATGCGCGTGGGTCTCGTCCCACAGGCACTGTGGCTATCTGGAACCTGCTCACCAAGTCCCTGCTGCAGTGTGTGCACCAGCCCGACGGCTCCCTCAAACTCTATCCTTTCCGGTGCTTTCTAGCCCATGACCACGTGGTCCGGAGCATTGAGTGGTGCAAGGCTGACAGGTGAGGGTGAGGGAGCTGGTGCTGGTGCAGGCTCTGCCTGGGAGAGCGGGCTCGCTCCTGCAGATGAGGCTCCTTTGCCAAGATGGGCTTAAGAGGAGTCAGTGCTGATGCTGCTTGTCCCTCTGAGGCATTGAAGAGATTGGGTTGGGCTTTCTGGGATGAGGTGGGGGTTGAACCACTGCCTGTGGGAGCAGTGCTGTGCTGCGAGACCGGGGCCGCCACGTCCCTGCAGCAGGGACGGGGCACAGCCCTGCACTGGGGTCTCAGTGCTGCCTTTCTCCTGGTTCTCAGCAACTTCCTGGTCACGGCAGGGAGCGACCGTAAGATCAAGTTCTGGGACCTGCGGCGGCTCTATGAGCCCATCAACAGCATCAAGCGGTTCCTCAGCACTGAGGTGGCCTGGCTGCTGCCCTACAATGGGGTCACCGTGGCGCAGGACAACTGCTACGCCTCGTGAGTGCCAGGGCCATCGTGGTGCCCGCACTATGCCCAGGGGCCAGCTGGCTGCTGGGGTCTGGTCTTGGCTCCCAACTGTCCCCAGGGCCCCCTCTGGTCTCTCTCTCCCTGGGAGCATTGGGCTGTGCCATGCTGGGTCATGCTGCAGCTGCACAGTGTTGGTGTGGCTGATGGGGTGCTGCCCTCGGGCACAAGCGAGGTGGGCATGGGGAAGGATGAGGCCCTTCATCTGGGCTGGGCAGCGAAGCTCCTGCACGGCCTCAGACTGACACAAGTTGGCAGAAGGGTTCTGGGGTCTTGGTGTGTTCTCAGCCTCCAGGAGCTGCCCTGAGCTGCTGTGTGATGTTGTGACATGCCCCTAGAGCGAAGACAGTCCCCCCTCCATCTGCCTGCGTCCTGGGGTCTCTGGGGAGGTGGGATGCCTCCTGGCTCTCACTTTCTCAGGGTGGCAGGCAGCACAGAGCTCCGTCCTCATCCGTTCTCTTTCCACTGCAGTTATGGTCTCTGTGGGATCCACTACATCGACGCCGGGTACTTGGGCTTCAAGGCTTATTTTGTGGCCCCTCGCAAGGGGACCGTGTGGGTAAGAGGCTGCTGCAGGGCAGTTCTGTGCTGGGGGGCCGTGTTGGAGGGGTGGGCGCCTACCCCAAACCTAGTGCGAGCTGGGCCCCACAGCTCGTGGGTGGGGGCGATGCTGCCCAGCCATGTGAATCCCTGGCTCTTGGGGTCACCTCTGCCCCTCGGACGAGGGACCGTGGCAGCCAGGTGAGGCAGTGTCCCCATCTGTGTCTGAGCTAGCTGCGCTTCCGAGCCCGGCCCTCCCCACGGGGTGGAGGGTGGTGCGCAGGGATTGGTGTTGGTGGTGGTGCTCCCGGGCTGGGGGTGGTGGGGAGCCCGTTGGGACCCTGTGCCCTAGAGCCCTCTGTTCCTGCAGAGCATATCTGGCTCGGACTGGCTGAACACAGTGGCTGCGGGAGACATCACCGGCGAGCTGTTGGCTGCGGTGCTGCCCGACCTGGCTGTCAACCCCCTCAATGTCAAGCGGTCCTCGGACCGCAGATTTGTAAGAGGCCGTCGTGCTCACCGAGGCCTATCTGCGACACGCGTGGGGCTGGGCAGGGTGGGAGCTGTGTTCCTGGATCGCTGGAAGAGCGTCCTGAGCCGGCCTCAGGGTGTCTGCTGCCCCATGCATGCGTGTGTGTGCTGTGTCATGTGTGTACCGTGTCATGTGTGTCTTGTGCCCTTCCCGCCTGGGCAGGGGCTGCGTGGTGGGGAAGGGTGGTGGCAGCAGCCTCAGCCCTGGGGTCGGGACCTTTGGGGTTAGGCTCACGTGTGGGCCATGCCTGGCCCTGTTTGTCCCCTGCCCTTATAGCAGCACCCCCTTCCTCTCCCCTGCCCCAGACCTGCCATGCTGCAAACCAGGGCAGGACCCCCAGGGCACCCAGCCCTGCTCAGTCCCTAGTGGTCCCTGCCTGCGGAGGAGCAGATGGAGCCCCCGACCCTGCCCTGAGCCCCGTCTCGCCCACAGCCGGTCTACAAAGCCGATCTGCTGCCCTGCAGCCCCGCTGGGCCAGAGGATGGTGAGCAGGCGCTGCCAAAGACCAGGCTCTACAGTGAGATGGTGACCAAGAGCTACATCCGATTCCAGGACACGGACCTGGTAGGAGGGCAGGTGGCAGGCCCAGGGCAGGGTGGTCCTGACCTCGGGTGGGACCCATGGGAGCAGGGCTGGGGCCTGAGGGGTTGTGGCGGAGACAGGGCGACTTCACAGCAGCCCTTCGCCTCCGGCAGAGCCCAGACTGGCCTCTGCAGCACTGCCCCTGGGGCACCGCTGTGTTGCTGGCCTGGGCTGGGGTCCCCATGCCTGGTCGTAGGGCGGTGAGGGGCATGGTGACTGGCAGAGCAGTGCTCTCTGTGTCCTGGCTGTGGCAGCAATCTGGAGTGCCCAGCCCTGGGGAGGAGCCTGGGAGGGTCACAGCCTGCCTGGGCCCCTGCTCCCTGGTGTGCTGGGCCATGTTTGGAGGCGTTGGCATGGGACGAGTCTGGGTCTGAGCTGCTGGAGAGTCACTGGGGTGGTGGGTTGGGGTCTGCCACGCTCCAGCCGCCCTGCCCAGGCCCTCCCTGGGGGTCTGGCTCCTGCTGCCCTTTGCCACGGCTGTTTGGTGGGCAACTTGTGTCCCCTGGCCAAGCAGCACCTGCCCCTGCTGCGGTCCCGATGCCACCAGGACTGCTGTGTGCGCAGTGCTCCTGCCCCCGGGCACACTGCTCATGGTGGTGCTGCCGCTTCACAGCGCAGCTTCAAGAACTTCCCCAGCCGGGAGCCCATGCGCAGGATGCACACGCAGGAGGTGAAGGCAGAGCTGAGCCTTGACCGCCTGCAGCTGGAGTCCCTGCACAAGGTGAGAGGGCTGTGTGTGCCCGCAGATGGGAGGCTGCTGCAGGGTGCTGGGGTCCCAGTGCCCCAGTCCCCTCCCTCCTGACCCCCCCTCTCTTCCCGCAGGTGCGCTTCAGCCCCAACCTGGACTCGCACGGCTGGCTGGTGTCGGGTGGGCAGGCGGGCATCGTGCGGGTGCACTGCCTGGCCGGGCTGGCCTCCGGTGTCAGCCGCCAGCTGCTGCCGGAGTGCCGTGCCCGCTTCAGCTCCCTCTTTGGGGACAAGCCGGGCAGCCCCAGCCCTGCCGAGAGCTCCCCGCTGCCCACAGAATAGTGTGGTCAATCCCTCGTGCTGCTGCCACACGCATTTGCCCCCGGCAGAAGCTTGGGCCAGGGGCAGGCTGCACTGGCCGGGGCCCGGAGGCGGGGGGCTCTGTGCCCCCTTGCAGTGCTTCTTACGCTCTGGGCCCGCACCTCGGGGGAGGGACGGCTGCTGCTGGCCGTCGCCTGGAACGCTCAGGACACTTGTCCTCCTTCTCCGGGTCCAGAAGGATCCTTTTGTGCTGTTTGGTCTGAGCTGGTGTCGGGAGGGCGGTGGGACTGTGTATGTCCCTGGGTTGAGCTGTGGGTCTTGGGGCTTGACGCCGGGGGAGCACCCGCGGGCTCCCATGTACGTGGGGCTGTGCTTGTTCTCTCCTCCTGCCCCCCGTCACTGGCTGAGCCTCCCATGCAGGGGCAGGGAGGGGGCCGGGGGGGACAGCCTTGTCCTGGGCAGGGCGGACGGGGCTGGCAGAGGTGCCAGGAGCTCTGAAGTCGCTCACATTGAGCCCGTGTTCAGCTGTGCAGTAAACGTGGTTGGTTTTGTAAAGGCTGGTTGTGGTGCCGTCCCCACTCCCCTCCTGGCTCCCTGCGCCACTGCTGCTGCTCTCCAACGAGTTTATTGGCGGCTGCGGGCTCTGCCATCGCCCGCTGGACTCCTTGCACAAAGAGGCAGACAGACAGACAAACTCCACGGGTGCGACAGACATGGACTCACGACGGTGGGAATGGATCAGGCCAAGGCACAGCAGGGAGCAAGGGCAGGGCAGCTGGTGCTGGGGGCTGTGGCTGCCCTGTCTCCCTGCTCCCCAGCGGGTGCAGCAGGAGCCCCCCTGGAGCCTCTGCAGGCAGGGGAGCAGCGAGCCCATGGCCACGGGGGCACAGGAGTGCTGGGGACCAAGCCCAGTCTGGGCTCCCTGGCCTCTCCAGGATGTCCCCTCACTCCCCTGGGCCCTTCAATGGCTCCCTCCTGTCCCCTCTCCTGCAGGGGACAAGAGGGCTCATCCCTGGGGGGACACACGGTGGGGCAGGGTTGTCCTCCTCCTCCGGGCCACTGTCCCACCCCGGGGCTCCGCAGCAGCAGGGTGGGTGCAGTGCAGGGACAGGAACCCAAGCGCTGCACCCCTGGCTCCAGGGGCAGCTCCCGCTTGCCCGGGGCAGGGGGTGGCAGGCCAGGGCCAGGCCTGACCCAGCCCCGCAGCGGGTCAAGGTCTCAGGCCTGAGGGTCCTGGCAGTGCTGGCAGCCTGCCATCTCCTCCCGGTACCGCTCCACCTGCAGCGTGCATGAGGCAAAGCCGAACTTGCTCTGCAGCTGGGTGGTGGCTTCCTGCAGCACCGTCTCGGGGTCGGCGCTGGCATCTGGGGATGGCAGGGCAGTGTGGCTCAGCCCGACGGCGCAGGTGGCCAGCAGGTGCGCCCCAGGTCCTGCACGAGCTGGCCATGCCATGC
>VYXH01005608.1:0-65612 GCA_013397275.1 Burhinus bistriatus | reverse complement strand
TTACCTCAAACCAGGACAAACCCCAAACAGTTGACACTTAAGCTTTGGCAAACACATCAGATTCAATGTAGATCTGACTGCTTTTTTATAAGGAAGGGGCTGTCTAAGGACAGCTTTTTTCTCTGCTGTGGGTGGCAACGCTTTTTGTGTCACTGAACTCAAAACTCAAGACCTTGAGTTTTGTATGTATTCACCCAATATCCTGTCCATTTCTCTACCTCATCCTGTTAGTGACTTATTTGAATATCCCACACTTTGCATACACTGAAACAAATTATCTGATTTTGTAAAACTAATGATAAGTCCTGAAAAGGTGAATTATTATGTTTTGAAAACACCCAGGGATTAAAAAAAAAAAAATTTAAAAAAAATCAGCAGTGCTATTTGCAAGGGTCATGAGCAGCAGGGACAGGTAGTTTGGGTTTTTCTTCTTGTTGTTTCCAGCCTACTGCGTGGACTATTTCTGCAGTCTTTGGCCATTGCAAGAATAGGAGGTGGGAGGTGATGCAGGAAAGGAAAGAGCGGGCATTTACATGCATTTACCTCGCTTTCCAACCCAACTGAGTTAGAAGAAAAGCAATGTGAAAGAGTGATGATTAAATACTTCCCAAACTAGTAGAAAATACTCACATAAACTTGTCATTAGTAGTTGAATGAATTAATGAAAATATTTCCAGCCACCAGCCAAGCAATAGGCAGTAATTAGTTTCTTTCCTATTAGTAAGAGGCTTCTGGGAAGAACATGGTCTTAATTTTTTGGAGTGTTTCTCAATCATATGAATTTATGGATGAGTACGTCTTACTGTTTCTGGTTCACAGGCCCTGCCAGGAGTGGATTATGAGTCTTAGAGCTTGATAGATAGTCAGCTGGCCTTATCTGCTCCTTTCTTGCACTCTTTTGGAAAGCTTGTATAATTTAATTCTGCACCTTTCCTAGTTTAGAGCTGATAAATACTCAACATTGAAATCATATAAACAATGTCAATGTTTTTAAGGTTTTTCAGAACTAAAATGCCTGATCTGATCTTGTTTCACTTTTTCAGAAAATAAACAGGATGCAATAGATTTTTATTATCTTCTGTTCCAAAACTTGTCAGATTAGCTGCAAAATAACTTTTGTTTGACAATGTTGTATAAATAATTTTTTCTTGAATGGCGGTGATACCAAAAGGTTTAAAACCAAAAGCTTTGAAGTATTGTCCAATTGTTTCAGTATATACTGCATTAAGAAATGTTTTAACTTTTGTAGCTTTGAAGGGTGTCTTAATATTAAGCAAAAGCTGGTGTGCTTCTGCACCACATGGAAATGAGGAAATATTCAAAAAGCACTTTTCCTTTCTTGATAGTCTTTTATTGGGTGATACTGAGTGACCACTTCAAAGATTAAACTCCCACATTTGTGTGTTTGCATAGATCTTTACTCCAGCCTAACTGGGGCCTAAGGAACTGACGAAGAACAAAACGACTGCTGAAGTTTTTGGGAAAAGAAGCAATGTTTTAAGTCACACTTTTGTGAAATTGGAATCTCAGCCCCTTATTGTGAGAAATGATGGATTATATGAGTTGCTTCTTACAACACAGAGGGGAAGATTATCTCAGAAAGCAGTATCAGAAAAAAACAGATGAAATTCAGAAAAAGGAAAAAAAAAAGTATCTTGATATCATTCCTTTTATGGAATTCGGTAGCAGAAAGGAAAAAAGAAAAGAGAAAGAAAACTAGATGTGAAATGTAAAAAAAAAAAAGAGACATCAACAATGTCTTTGAAAAAACCTGAAAGCTCTCTGAGTTTTCAGCTTAAAAAGTAAATCTTTAAACTATACTTGGAGTTAAAACACATTAGCTGATCCTACTAGCATCAGTAGTTGTAATAAGACTGTTCGTTTTCAAATCCACTAGTAGTTCGTTAGGTTTCCTACTGGTGTAGTGCAGTGGTTATGTTGCGTTGTATTGAAATACCTGCGATACTCCATTCCAGCAGTTTGCGTTTCTTCCTGCATTTGCAAGGGTAGGTAGTTTCAGGATGGGAACTGACTGGGTCTTTAGCCTATATAAAGAACTTCACAGGAAAATCACTGAGTAGAAACTATCCTTTTAATTCCATCACTTTGCAACTAGGGGACTCTGGAGGAGAAGCCTGGGGATGAAAGTAGCAAATCAGGCTATGACAAAAGCCTTTAGAGATTCATCTGCCTTTCAATCAGTATGTGCTCAGTGGTCGTTGTCTTCTTACCTTAAGATACCTGTCACCTCTGTGAATTTTTATCTCAATCCTTATGAAAATGGAAGAAAAGGTTAAAGGTTTTAAGTAATATTTTGAAGTATTGTTTTAAGAGAATGTTGAATTTGATGAAAAGAGAAGAGGTGCTTTTGAGTGAGCAATTGAAATACAATGAAGTTTCACATAACTGGTTAATCATAAGTGAAAAGTTCACCTTTTAAAGCTTTCTTATGTTTTCTAGTAGTCTCCCTACTCAAAAGAAAAATAAAACTATTAGAGACCATTCATAGTGTGGGATAACAGATATTCCCATGATAGGAAAAAAATATTGTATGACAAACTGAACAAGAGCAGGAACAAAAGTACTATTGTACTTAAAACTGTTGGATGAATTTAAAAGAAGACATATTATTCCTAAATTATAGGCATTCAATGATGACAAAGAATACATCTTCTGCATATGGATACATATATTTAATATAAATAATTTATTTTCTCCCCCACTTCTCAAAGATTATTTTTCAAAAATTGTGCAACCTTTAATTCTCTGAAGTGTTTGACAGTATTTCATGGGTTTCTTTCCTTTTTTTTTCCCAGAAGTGCTTGTGAAATTTAGCTCAAATGGAGGTTTTCTTGGTGATTCAATATAATTTCAATATAAAAATACCTATGCAGTATGGTAGACAGTGCCATATGATCCAGAAGTAATCGACCTCTTTAATCACAGATAAAAGCCAGAGATCATTTCATACACAGATAAAAATGGCAGGCAATATAAACTAGTAGAGTAGTCTTACCAGAAACAGATTTTGCATGGTATTTGGTTCCTTTATGCCCATTTTCTTATCCTTTTCCAAATATCCCACGAAGCTCACACAGCAACTGACTGCTGGACTCATGAATTTCAGTGGAATCAGACTTTTTTGGAAGTGCAGAGAAACCACTGGAAGCCAAAGGGAAACTTTTGTTTGTTTTTGGGTTGGTTCCCTTCCCCCCCAGATATTTATTGTGTACAATTTTTATTTTTCCCAGAGATTTTCCTTTTGAAATTAGGCTGGCCAATCTGGTTGAAGGGCCCAGGTTTGCTTTTCCTTGTCTATGTAGATCTGACATCACAACAACCGTGGGTGCTTTCAAAGAGAGAGAGGGGCTATTGCCAAAAGAGGTCCAGCACACAGATCCCCACTATGCTCCTGACTGACTTGTCAGGGAAAATAAGCCACAAAAAAGTCTAGCGGCAGGGGGGAGGTGTTTGTAGAAGAGAGGAATGGAGCACAGCATTAGGGGAACATCTTCAGAAATACGGAGCTCTTCCCATGCCAGGCCATGGGTGCTATCAGTAATGACACCATCACAGTAGGGTGGAAATGCAATACAAGATCTTTGCTCTCTGCCTGGGTCCGTAAGAGATGTCTAAAGAAATCTCTCTCCTGAACCTCTCTCTGCTGAATTTTAGTTACTTGTAATCTGTTTCCTGACTTCTAGGCTGACATCAGTTGCACCTCCTGGCTGGGCTGTCCTTCCTTTCCACGGTTAATATTTTCATGAGACTCGAAGCAATTGCTCTGTTAGATAATCATGCAGAAGAGGATGATGAGAGTGCCTTTGCCAGTACTGTGCTTTTTGGGTACTCTTCTCTCAGGTGGGCACTATGTTTAGAGAATTAGTTTGGCTTCTAGCTCTTTTCCAGTTTTTAACTCTTATTTCAAATGCCGGATTTCCTGCACGACAGACCTATCTCTCTGTCCTAGGTTCCTCACTCAACTTGTCTGAAACACGCACTGCCTCCTTCTTCACTGTCCTTTGAAGTATACCCTTTTAATGTGAATGGGCTGCTTCTAGGGGGAGACTTAATTGACTTTCTGTTTTCACTCCTTTTTCTGAAAAAGGAATAGCTATCCCTTTGATTTTACTGCCTTTGGATGCTTCAAGCAGCTCTGAGTAAGAGCATTTGAAATGATGTATTGACATTTCAGGTGGATCACTGACAGCTTTTCATGGCTGCTAATGCCAAGCTGTGGTTTTACATAATGGCCTTCACCAAGTTGCTTTGTAAAAACCGCATTGTTGTGTGACGTGTTCTCCTAATGTTTCAGATTTTAAGCAGAAAAAATTGTGCGGGGAGAAGTAACTAAAGAGGATCTGTGTGCACTGAGGTTACGAAAGGTGGAACTGAATGCAGAGAGGGATGACTTGTCTGTGGAGAACGTCCTGGTGGCAAAGAGCTAGTTTAGAAGAGCAGCTTTCTGCTCCTTCCTGCTCTACACCAAGAAATACGCAGGTGTCAGTCCCCAGGCTGTGTGATCCCATTGCTCTGGGCAAGATGGGAGGCGACTTTCAGTGTTCAGCAAGCAGTGTATGTAATTGGCTAAAATTTCCACCTGTTTCCGAGCTGACTTGATTTTGGCCAGGATAAGGTGTGGCATAATTTTTCCTTTCCCTTGGACAGGGAACCCAATGTGCCACTTCCCTGGACCTCATTATTTGGCACAGTCTATTTATGGTGACAGGGCTTTCAAGTCATTTGGTACAGGCAAACTGATAATATGTGAAAAGTTAGCTATGCTGTGCCTATGGAAAGTGGTGTCTGAAGACAGCAGCAGTTTTTAAGTAGCAGAAGTAGGAAAACATTTAAATTGCAAAGCGCTTGAGTGGCTTTACACTGCCACTTATTTTGCCACTTACAGTCTCTTGCATTTTTGCTCTTTGTTCTGCTGCAGTGAATATGTTGGTAGAGATCTGTGTATTCATATTATTTGAAGATAAACAGACACATACTGTGGTCTGGTTCACAATGTCATGTATTAATGTTGGCTATATTTTTACAGGTAGGTGTGTTAATTTTTTTTTTTGGTGTTACGAGAAGCTTGCAAAACAGCGGTAAAACTGAAGTGGTAGCATCTGTATGGTTTTGTAGAAAACCTGGAATATCAACTGCAGTGTTCAGCTCAAACTAAGCCTGTTTTGCGAATGGCTCCCTGGGGACAGGATGGACTTCGGTGTGATGGTTTGTTTCACTGGGCATTGTCAGCAGGTCTCCCCCTATAGCACGTATAACACACTATTGTCCAGATAAGATGGGTTGAGATTGAATGCTTTCTTTGCAGGAATGGACATTAAACAATCTCAAGATGTGGAAGAGAGCAGAAAACTCTACCGGCTCAAAACCTGACTTTTTTGGGGAGTGGCTTTTGTTATTCCAAGAGGGGCAAGTGTGAGGGACAGTGAGCTTGTACACAGTCTCAGCAGAGCCTCAAGTCCCTGTGCAGCTTGATTGCCATACTGAAGACCTCAGTCATGACCGTGGCAGGCATTGCTCTCGTACACGGTTCCTACAGGCTGGGTCCTGGTGTCAGGCTGCCCTGCCCGTTGTAGTGGCTTTACTTGGCACTGGAATGTCGTGGGGCACAGCAGGTTCACCTTCCTGTGTTTTACTGCTATTTCACCTGTTTTGCAATAGACATCTTATTCTTCCTTTCTAAGTGTATAGATGGAAGTAAATGCAGAAGTAGACTAAAGGGAGATGGTCGTCTTCTTGCCTTACATTGTAGTAAAGGCCTACCGAACACAGTTTCTGTAGTGCTAGCCCTACAGCAAAGCGGTCAATTATTAAAATGGCAATTTAAACAGACATTCCTATGTAGACAATGAAGTAAAAGATACTGAGGCAGCAGTTTCTTTCACCTCCCATTAATCCAGGTGTGACTTCTGAAGCTGAAGTCTGAGCACCTCATTTTGAAAATGCTGTTCTATGCCCAAACTCTGATGTCTACTGCTTACGTTATGTTACCCATCTGGAAAAGCTACTTCTAACTCACTTATGAAGTAACATAATACTCAGGTATTTGTGCCAAATATAATGGTTCTAGTAATCTTAAGCATAAATGACAGACAACTATTCTAAAATATTATGATTTTATAGATACATGTATATGCATATGTGTATATAGATGTGTGTATGTATATGTATATATACATGTATATGTATAAGCCTATGTATAGGCTTATACTGTTATAAAGGGTCTAAAAATTAAAATGAGAATGCCTAAAAACTGCACATTTTCCATAGTGTACATTTGTGTGGTAAATGCTACGCTCTTACATTTTTAAAAGTTAACAAAATATTTTCCTGTTTACAATATTTACTCTTTATGTGCTAGGAGGAGCTCAACAGGTTGAAACTAATCTTTCACTATTGTGTATTCAGTGAATTGGGCTTTATATTTTTAAATACTCTTTTTTACTGGAAAGTAGTAACAATAATTTGCTGATTACTTTTTCAGCTATATATTCAGGGCCAGTTAAAGACTAGGTTCCAGTTTAAATATATTACCTTTTTTGGGGGGAGAGGTGGTTTTTCTTTTTTTCTTTGTAGATTTCTTTTTTTTTTTTTTTTTAATAAGGGAAAGAATGTGGTTCTGTAATGACATCTTTTTTTGTCTTTTAGTATAGAATTCCTTTTCAGTTTTCATACATACATGTGTCAGAGAGGATTGGCGTTTATCTGTTTGGTCTTTCTTGTATTCACCAAGGAGTCCATATGATTCCCTGAAACTAACATGCGAAGACTTTTTCCAGGACTCCCACCCATCCTTCATATCTTGTACACAAGTTTATGACTCATCAAAATCCAAACGCTCTTCTTGAGAAGAGCAAAGGTATCCAACCCAGAACACTGGACTGAGCTCTCCTGACCTTTGTGATATAAAAATAGTGATTTGGATTTTTTTTTGTTCTAACCCACTTTTTCTAAGAGTGACTCTGCGGGACAGAGAGTAGACTAAATTGGGTTGGTTTAAGTCATTTTTCTGTGGCTGTATCTGTAAGAGGTTTTCTGTCTATTTCTTAAATTTACATATCCAAAATGCTCTTTAGAAAGTCCACATCTTCTTTTTTCCATTAGCAAAGTTGACCTCCTTGGGTCTTCGTGCAAAAGATCATCTTGGGGGACCCAGTCATATCAAAGTAGATGCAACGACAGCATTGCTTTTTCAGGAATACTAGGTGTGCTTGTACTCAATAAATGCTAGACTCTTTCAATAGGGGAAACCAAAAAAACTTTACAGAATAGAGAAATACACTGAGGAAATGGTGAACAAGTGTAAGTGGAGCCTCAGGTACGTGTCTGATCTTGAAAAAACTGTGCGATAAGATTCAGAATCAGTCTTCCCTCTAACTGGTCCTTCCTCCCCACCCCGCTCCTAAAATTGTAAATGAAGTGTTGAGGATCAGTTGTTGCCCCTCACGTGTACCTTATGCCATTGGACCCATGTTGCGTCTCCCTCGGTCCCCATTGGCACCTCCTTTGCTGCTGGTGTTGCTGGTGTCTCCCTGCTGCTGCACAGATCCTATATTTATTTATCTTCAGAGCTTCAGAGTGCAGGACAGTAGCCAATGAAATGACCGACAATTGCTTTAAAAGGTTCATTTTCTTTTTTTTCCTTCTTTTTCTTCTCTTTTTGGAAAATCCTACTCTATCATAAAATTAAGTCATTATAAGGCACTTGCCTGTTGTACATGACATCCATCTGATAGATGAGAAAGAAATGAATAACGGAGGGTTGTGGCTCTTTCTGGTATTACCTTGTTTTATGCAGTCCCCTTGTCAGCCCCCACCTTTTTTCCTGCCCATGAAAGCTGGGGAACACGCTGGCCAACATCAACCAAATCTCTCAGGAGCAGAGAGTCCCAAAGGGATGTGGTCCCTGGAAATGGGTGTCACTCCATGGAACGTGTCACCGGATGGTGGCACCTCTGTCCCTTGTCAGGGTATCTTCCTCCTCGAGGAGAAGGAGGGAGGATGGGAGCAGGGGCCTTCCTCAGGGAGGATGGGAGTGGGGGTGTGGGGAGCATGGGAAGCAGGAGGGACTGTTTCAATGGCAGGTCATAGGGAAGGAGAGTCACAGGGCATTTTTTTGTTTGTTTGTTTATACTTACATTTCAGATGGAATAGCTGTTTAGGTTTTTAATGATGTGTGAGGAATGCTGCCAGAAATGGAAAACATTCATTTGAATTTTTAATGAAGCTGATTGTACCTCTTTTCCATTTAATTTCCATGAATATTCTACAGAATATAAAGGGAATATTCACTGGAGCAATAAATGTTATGCTAATTCTGTGGGACAAAAATGGGAAGTGAGTTTTGAATTCATAATTGTGAGTATTCACAATGATAACCGATCTTATACAGTACCAATCCAAAAAAATGCTTCATTTGCATTGAAGTCAGAGACTTGAGTGTGTTTCTAGACTTAAAGGTATGTGTCCAGCTTCTGCAGAATTATTGCATGAGCGATGAATCTAAAACACTGAGAAAAACTGTGCCTAACCAAAATACTACAAATTTTAGGAAAAAAAAAAATTAATTGTTAAAGTCCAGACAAACAGTGAGCTGTCCTAATTGTATGAAAGTTTTCATTATTCTTGAACTAATCCCAAACAGTGGAAAAAATATTAGGAACTGCGATTTGTGGATAGGTATTTGTTTTTTCAGCAAACTATTTAATCTTCACGAGGATAGTTCTTCCAGACACTACAGCTGTGGAATAATAGTTTCTTTTGCCAGCAAGTCCAGCATCAGACCTATCATACAGGGGAGAATGGAGGGAAAAGGTACAATAAAACAGTGGAACAGGATGAAAGAAAAGGAAAGGCATTATGCACTTAATACTCAGATATAACGGATTTAGGACAATGCCTCTGACCAAGCTCATAAAAATTAGATTTGAGTCTTTTTGAAAATGTGCTAGTATTGAGAATATTTTTTATATAATATATAATGATATCACATTATTTTCTCCATATACTTTATATAATCTTACCTAATGAGATCTGCTTGTAATAATTATGTTTTCCTTGCTTTTCTCAATCAGTTTCCAGTTCTCCTTTCTAGGTAGTCATATATCTCTCAAAACTATCAGAGATAGCTCACTACATCTCTTAGCCATTTGAGTTGTCTTACTGACTTACATAAATTTATTTGAATGAGTAAGGAATAATGTTCCTAAGGCTTACCCTTTGTAAACCCATCCTGATTTTTATTACTGCCTTGAATATTCTGCTGGCGCTGCTTTTTTTTTTTTTTTATTACCTTTGCACCAGAGGAGATTTTTGTATAAAATCTTGCAGCATTTGTTGTCACTGCTAAATGTAACATGGAGTGTGACATAAAAAGTTTTGTGAGTTTGGTGCTGAGAGTTTGCCTCTTCCTGGCCTTTTCCTGCTACTGCTGAATTTTCAATAAATAGGCTAGACCTATTTGCATAATGCTATTAACAAACAGTTATTTTTATAGTAGAGAACAGACCATTACCTTACAAATGACTGTTCTTTTTGATTTTTTTTTTTTTCCTGAGCTTTTCTTTTTATAATTAAACAGAATTCTAGTAATGTTAAATTTCGGTGTATCTTCAGTGATTGTTTTAAAGCTATTTTAACTCTTAGTTAAACCATTCAACAAAGTTTTTCCTCTGGGGCTTTTTCTGCCTGAGAGACTTCCTTCAGCGCAGACAGGTATTCTGACACTGCATGTGTTAATGTGGGTGCTTTTAATTTTAAATGGATATTGTCTTTTATTGCAATTTAGTTTAAGTCTCTTACAAGCACTATAATTTAAAATAAATAGGCACTCTAAAATCTGGAATAAGTGTCCAGAGAGGATCATTTCAGAATCTATTACATTTATCCATCTAAATGCATACTTTGTTATACTGAAAAGATTTTCTTTTATAGAAAGGAGAACGCCTAATATTTACAGGCTGCAAGGTTTTATTTTAGTGTCAATTAAATCTCAAACTGTTGTCTACATGAGACCAACATATTGAAACTTCTGCACCAAAACAGCTTTTTTTCCTCCCTTTCAATGAAAAAGCAAATCAATAAATAGTATTTAATTATTTTGTCTGTATATCTAAGTTGATTTAGCACTTAATTTTATTTGATATGTGTTCTGTGGCTGATGGGGTAGTTATAAGGCGCAGTTGATTGATAAACTCTCCTTTCACCTTTGGAGACCTCAGTTTAATCCTGGCATAGGTCACACTGGAAATTAGTTTCGATAGGCATCTTTTACTCTTTAATGCATGTTTGTCCACATCATAAACCCATTAAGCAACATGATGCAGTTAACAGTCGATTCCGCAGACAAGCTGGTGACTAGATGAGTAGACAGGATTTTGAAGAGTAATTTGTGTCCCTCAGCAGAATTGTGATTGTGAGCAGCCAAGCTCAGATTCTCCTCAATTTCTGGTTCTGACTAGTCACTCAGTTACTTAGTTTTCATGGACAGCAAAGGCATGGACTTTAAAAGCATGATTTTCCTAGCTGCCTGGCTTAAACTCCTTACTGCAAGTTTTAAGAACCTAAGGACAACTCTAGAATGGGCTTTTTGATATAATCGGGAAGCATCCCTTTGCAAACATCTCTTGGTGATTATTTGATCTTTAAAGTCACAGTAACAAAAGAAATCCAACCAAAACATTAGCAGATGTTTTCAGAGGTGATGCTGATTTCTATTCCAGCCTTACCTGTGTTCCCCAGGCAGTCACGGGACCCCATACCAGGTTAAGCAATAATCCTCGAGGTAGAGCACAGCACCGAATCCAGAGCTCCACAACAGGAGCAATGCCTCTCTGTGACTTGAGTGCAGGTAAGATCTTTATTATTTCACACGCTCTGTATATGACTTCACCATGCACACCTCCTATTTCTCATAAACTAACGGCATGCTGAGTGGCAAAAAGGAAAAGCTAAGTGGAAACCGGTAGGGATCTGTCTGCAAGAGGCACTTGTGCCACTTACGCATGCAGGTGCAGTAGCCTCATCAACTGCAGTACCTCTGTTTCACACCGAGCCTGCTTCTGTGAATAAGGTTTCCAGGATTAGTTGCCAGGCTTTTTATTTAGCTTTTCAAGGTAAGGTATGGCTGTATTTCTGACATGACCATAGTGTAATCAGAGGGAATAATTTTGATGGATATCAGAGGGGGAGAGAGAGAGATGCTCACTGAGCCCAGCTGATGCATATAGGGTCATTTACGTCTTGTCCATAAACATATGAAGTACAAGAAGAGACCCCTGGGAGGCCGGTGACACTAATGGAAAAGTTAAGTGTGAGACTGTACAGCTGGACAAGATGCCTTTTATTCAGAGTTGTTATTAATTTAGACAAAGCAATCTAGAGATGTCAGGGGGTAACCTCTGCGTTCACCTCTGTAAATTATCATAGTCTCTATCACCTTAATAACAGGAATTCAGATCTGGGTCTTTGTCTTAGAGATGAGTCTCAACCTACTGGGTTAAGTTGTGTTTTGAAAGGAAAAAACTCCTTGTTGTTCTCTAATATGTTTCTTCTTCACTGTTGCCTTTTGATAAGTTTCTTCTTCACTTTGTTAGTATCTGATCTTCTTGAAAGTGGTATGAAATGAAGATGTCAGCCTATACCAAATATAACCTGTAGAGTAAGAGGCATTGGTCCTTTGTCTAACCAGACTGTGCATGGCCATCAGAGGAAACATAGCCTAAGTTCCAAATCTTCATACTGATTTTTGATATTGTAAGGAAAGGCTAGTAATAGCAGTGGTGAATTTTTGTTCTCATTTCCAGTTACAGTTGCGTACCAGCTGTACCATGTAATAGTTGCAAAGTTTTTTCTTTAAAAGAGAGCATCCTTCACCCTGATGAGAATTTTAACCTGAAAAGACCATTCTGATTCAGTCGTCCCAACTGTCACCTCCCTGACCTCACAAAATAGACTTTTCAGCTTTTGTATATCACCTCCTGCCTTCTCTGTACCCTCTGTGCTCTCATCGCATCATCCTCCATACTGACATTTGATTCATTGAGGTGGATTCTGACAGAGAAATCTCATGTTGGCCTCTTTTCTTGTGAGACTGACAAAACCTTTGCGATAGATAAGCTTTCTTCTGAAATGTGAAATAGCCGGGTATATACCTGCCTTTTCTGTGATTCTGCACCTATTGGGTAGGGCAGAATGAAACTTAAGAACCAGGGCATGTGTTTCATGATATTTTTAAACTCTGCCATGGAGAAGCAGAAGTGATTTCATGTTATGTTAAACAACAGCTAGCTCTCTTTCCTTTTCCTTATCTAAGGAAACATAACTCATTCTACGCCTATGTCCCTAATTAGTAACACTTAAAAGCCTTGACCTTTCAACAGAGAGCTCGGCTCAGCTTCACCTCTACAGAATTGCCCCCATAATGTAGCTGTGCATAATAATAAAAACAATTTAAAACGCATTAAAAAATTGAGGGGGAAAAAAAAACAAACCCAAACCAAAAAAAACCCAAACGCTTAAAAGCTTAGACCCAGACTTCTCTACATTTATGCATGTTGAGCAGTAAGTTTCTCTGGTAATAGTCCCAGTGAGACTGTAGTGAGATACTATGCACTGCAAGTAAGGGAGGCAGAGCACTGCTTATTAAATAAGCAGTTCTGTCCATCTGCTTTATTGGGTTATGGCTCAATGGTCTCTGTGTCCAGTGCATGGTTTCTTCCTAGGGTGAACCTAATTCGAACGGCCTTCTTCTGGCACTTTATATGTACTTATGCTTCTTTGGCTTATTTTTTCTGATTATCTTTCATAATCTGAAAAAAATGATAGATGTTAAAGCTGTAGCTGGAGTCTGATATTTTTGTCCAGACTGGTGTCACTGTCAGGGAAGACTGAAAATGTTTGTTTTCCAAGTGACAGTGTAGGCATTTTCACTCTTGTGGCAGATTTCTGGCATAGAAGGACTAAGTCCCGGCAAGCTCTGTGAAATCAACCACTGATATCATGATCCCTCACATATTTGGGAAACTTCCAGCTTGTGGAAAAATTGGTCAGGCTTTGAGATAGTCCTTTACTCTGTCTCCTTTGCTTCTCCAGCTTGTCTAACTTTTATTACTAGCCTAAAAAGCAATGAAAAATGAGCTCTGTATAAAAGTAAGCCTTTTTTCTGAGGTTAGAAGAGGAACACCTTCTCATGCTCAGAGAGTGGTTGAGCTGCCACAACCGTGTATTGCAAGGCCCCGATTCCTTACTTCAGATGATGAAAGTGTCCTCTGCCTGAAATAAATTTAAAATTTAACAAACTGTTACTCAGAAACTGTAATTTATTATACTTAGCTATCTAGTTCAGAATGTAAAAAAGGCATTCAGACTCCAAACCACTGTTCTGTTTCAGCTGGTTTTGTGGTCTGAAGAAAACAGAGTCAGAGTGCTTGTCCAGGGATTTCCATGGGCCACGTCTCTGCTTACTCTAAGCTGAACTTCTCCCTTTGTATCAATTAGTGTTCAACCAAATGATGAGTGCTTACAGCTTATACTAAGAAAGCTACTGTTGGTAGTACCTTAAATCTAACTTGTGCAGGTTCTCATATTCCCTTATTTTCACTTATTCTTATGGAGGAAATAATGGCTTTCAGTTTTATTTGGAGAAGAAATGATGGTAAGCCCTTGTGCCAGCTGAAATATTTTGGATTCCTTTTCTCGGTAGGATGAAGTTATGTTGAAATAATTTCATCACCTTAAAGGTTTTAGAGTTTAGGGAAGAAAATTTCTGCTTTAAAAGAAAGAGGATTTACTATTACATCAGCAAAATTTGAAACATAATCTGAGAATACTTTCTCTTTTTTTTGTGAAGCCAATAACACCAGTTGCTCATTCTCATACAAGATAATATTACGATATACCTGTTGGTGCATTTTACTACTATCTACTGTGAGACTTTCTGCAACAGAGATGCCAAATCTATCCCCAGGCAGAAGGTAATATTTCAACACCAAACAGCTTGTCATAACCCCTACAGTAACCATAGTGTATGTTCTCTATCTACCTAATCAAATTCTTGCTATATATCAGTGATGTTGTGTGATAGTTACCACAGGTCTTTGATTTAGAGGAATGTGTTTTCTTAAGATTAGAAGACAGAGTATGAGCTTGACTGAAAGAGTTCATCCTCTCCAAGATTACACAGTGCCCATCAAGGCAGATCCTTTAGTTGATGAAGGTTGTGGTCTATTATGATCTGGCCTGGAGTAACAGTCAGTTTGGTAGGCAGTTATGAAAGCGTTATCTTGAGTTTGCTTTTGTCCAAGCTGTTCTCTATCAGTCTTTTCAATAACTTTTCAAAGCTGATTTTTCAAGGTGAATGAGGGATAAGCGTCATTTGACTGAATTGCAATTCAAGAGTAACACCACCATATTCCATTGAGTTTTATTTCTGTGAAAAACGTACAAACACATTGTGATCTGCAAAAGAAAGAGTGAACATTAATAAAACACTTTTCTGCCTACATGCTTTCCAAAAACCTGAGATGATAGAGAAATTGGGTACGCAATACCAGAAGCGAGCACTGAACCAAACAAACCTTTCCTCAGGAGTGGCTTATGCAAGTATATCCTAAACACTGCAGATTATCCTTTCATAGGCTTTTTTTTCCCCAATATTCCTTTTTTTAATAATGTTCACAAAGATTAATAGTACTCTTTTTGATCTAGTGAATATGGATGTTTCTCTTCAGCTTCCCCTATTTTATTTCTAAACAAATAATACATTCTTTTGGTAACTTACTTCCTTTTAAACATTTAATAAATGAAGTAATGCTGTTAACCTCCAACTTAGAACATTAGTTTTTTTAATTCAACAAAATTTTTCATATTTAAAACATCTGAAAAGAATAGTGTGTCTACACGTACATCCCAGACTTCTGGAGTTGTGATGAAAACAAGATTAAAGAAGAAATCATTGACAATGGAGTGCTTCAACTATTGAAGTGATACGGTTTTGGTGGATATTTGATGGTCTTTATATAGCTGCAGTTTTAGCAAAATTGGCTAAATTCCCTTCCATACTGTATTCTAAACTTCCACAGGTATAGACAGAGGTAAAAGATGCCCTGCAATTTAACATGTTCAACTTTCTGCATTTATCTATTAATGTTTGATTTTTTGCTTTTACATGTACACTTTATACCTTTTCGCTCAGTTGTCATGCAAAACGCTGTATATTTTAGAGGTGGCTGAGATCATACCAAACTCATCTCCATTAAAAGCTACCAATTCAACTCCTCCTCCCCTGCTACTTGACCCAGGCTCCTTCTGAGCCATTCAGCTGTGGAAACAACTCAAAAGGAAATAGATAATGATGGTAAACTGGGGTGTCGTGGTTCTCTTTATGTGTATGGCCACTGTAAATACAGATACAGCAGGCCAACAATGACTCATCAGTAGCACCAAGCCTGCAATTTTGCTGTGTTTGCAATTTCAAAGAAGAAAAGCAGCTCACAATTACATGTATTAAACTTTCAGATGATGCAGAAATTATGATGTACATCATTTATATTATCAGTCAAACTATAGGGAGAGAATGTTAGGTCTTTATGTGGCCCAGGTGCACATTTCTTATAATTTAATCAGCACAAAGCACCCTCATTTCACCAGAGAACTCTAATTCATGCTGTGAAAACCACACCATGCCCTCTGTCTTCCCCCTGCCACAGTCAGTAAATTACAACTAATGATTCATAACTGTTACCTACATGTAATCTAGCGCCCTTTGCGGTGAGTTCAGCCAGCTCTGCTCTACAGCCTGGTAACGTTATACAGCATACCATGAATTATCTTCATGGAGATTATGGATATCAAAAGGGACTGCTTTAAAAAAAAAAAAACAAAACCAAAAAAAAAACCAAAAAAACAAACAAACAAAAAAAAAACCAACAAAAAAACTAACAGCTAGTAATTGGGATTAGGCAAATACATGTGGGAAATGCATTCATGCTGATCTCTGAGAATGATGTCCCTCAGGTCAACACGGATGCATTGGTGGAGGAAGAGAGCTAGCTACCTGTCTGCTTTCTTCTTTGTTTCTTATTGTCTGCCTTTCCTTTCTGCTCCCCTTCCTTTCTCCGCTCTGTCGCAGGCCAGGGAATAGGGTAACAGGCTGAGGAAACCGCTGTCCTGATGGGGGAAACGCAACTTACCTCTTGGCCAGATCCTACCAGTAAAGTCAAATTTGGAAACCCAGGAGGAGAGGGTGGGCCCAGAGGGGTGACCTGTGTTAATGCTCAGGGCAGTGGGAAGCATTTGCTGGTTATAGAAATGTGATGCAGGGCTGGGAGGAGGTTTTTGGGGGGTGAGGGTTGTGTGAATTTGTTTTTTCTACCTGCAGTGTGACTGTCAACAGCTTGCTGTCAGTGCATGTATGTGCCAATTCCCGCTGGCGACGGGGGATCCTTATGAGGGGTGCTAGGAGGGGGCAGAGGGCTGCCAGGTGCCTATGGAAGAGGGGCCATCTGTCAGACCAGGGGGCTTGGGGAGAGCCCCAGCTCTGCCCTGTGACACTCCGCCTGCACGTGTCCCGTGGGCTGCATAGCCCTAGGAAGGTCCTTGTGGCTGTATGCTCTGAGAGCTGGAATTGTCACCCCTGTATTCCCCAAAAAGCATAATGAAGAAGTTATGACTGCTGTTTTGAAAGCTGTCCAAAGAGGATTTGGATGCTCAGTTCCTCGTTAAAAACTGGTGGGAAAACAGGTGCCAAAATCCTGGCTTTGACATCGTAAATCTGCTGGCACTGAACAAAAGCAAGACAGAGAGCAGAGAAAGACAAATGCCTCTTCAGTTGACTGAAACTAGCTGATACCATGTCAGGTTCAAAGAATTTATTTTTCTCTCTATGTCTTCCCACCTTTGCCTGCTCCAAAATGGAGGGTGGGACTGGAGAGAAAAAAAAAACCACCTAGAGAATGTTATTTTGATGTTTTTCATTTTGGAATTATATTATTCTATTTAATTGAATTTCATTTTTAAAGGGAATTCAAAAAACCCCAAAACACTAGTCAGCCAAAAATTTATTTCTTGTACTGTTCTAGTGAAAACTATTTCTGGGTACAGGGCCTGCCAGTCTTTGTGTGGATTAGCATCAACTAGGTGAAATAATTGAAAATAGAGAAATGTACTTTTTTTCATCACCAAAAGAATATTTTAATATTCAAAGGATGGGGGAAGAAAAGTTAGACAAGGATTAATCTCCACTTATCAAAAATATTTCCATCCTTTTTACTCATATGCACCATTCACAAGAAATAAATCGTAACTGATGAGTTGAAAAAACACTAGAAATTAATAGAAATATTAACAATGGTTCCTCCTGTTATCGACTATTTTTATGTCTCACTTTAAAAGGGCGCTGCTAAGATAAAAATGCTGTTGAGGGTAGAGAGGACCAATATGCCTTATTTCTAAGCTAAGAGTTGAGCTCTGTCTTTTTGTAATCTAGGTAGATAAAGTAGGTTTTATGCAAGGAAAAATAATTTCTTTTAAACATTAACGATTCCTGCTTGGCATATCTCTGATCGTCTAAACTTTTATAAATTGAAAAGATACAGAACTTTCTTTAGGAGTCCTAGGAGAATGCCTTTATCCAAACTAAATCCCACTATTTAACTGTACTAACAAAAGTTCATCCATGTGATTGTAGGGAAGTGTCTGTGATACATTTGTTCTGGTGATTAATATATTGCCCATGATGTCCTGAGATACTTAGGTATTTTTCAGTTTCAGTTTTACAGATTTGTCAGTGTCATCACAGCTAAAGATTAACAGGGTTCCTAGCACATGAATGGGGACACTTGTTCTTTGAGTTTCACAGTTAAGACTGGGATAAACTAGTCCAGATCCTCTTTCCAGAAAGGATCCAAAGTCTGTTCAAAAAATACAATTGCTACACAGCTTCACTTTGCCCATAGGACACCTAGCTGCAATTCAAGCCTCCTGACCCTGGGTTGAACACATTGCAGATGGGAGAAGGGATCACCAGATGAGGAGTCGCGTGTCACCTGTATAGTGTACCTGCAGCTTGTTGTGCATCGGTATCACGTATCCCAGCTAAAGGTAACCCTGGTGTTTTTTCTTTGATCTGTTGATGTTATTGGTGGTGTTGAGGTTATCTATATTGCAGCTTAATGCAGAATGACTGAACTGTACTTTTTTCCTTCATATGTTTGGTTTTTGATTCATTCTTAGCTTCTCTGTAGTGGGAAGCCTATTGCTGCAGTAGCAGCAGTAGCCAGTATTTTGCAACTTAACCTCTGCCAAGGACTGTCTGCTATAGTTTGTTACCTTGAGAGAAGGGGTAGGTGTAATGGAGCAACATGTTGAGGCTGCTCAATCACAAACATAGACCAGAGCATAGAGTAAATCACTGGAAACCTCACCAGCACTCACCGTGCTGGGAGTTTCCAAAGAAAGGTTGTTTGCAGATCTGTAAATATGTCTGAATGCCTCTTACTGTGACGGTGATACACGGCTCTCTACAGGTTTGATTAGCTATGCCAGAGCAGCTGAAGATTGCCTGCTATTACTGAGGTGACATGTACAGAGTGTATTGATGTATACAGGTTATGGATTTTGCTCAATATTTATGGGACGCATGATTTGTATTGTCTGGTATTTTGTATGAGTGCTGAACACTTAAAATTTCAAGTGGGTTCAGGTCCATGAGAGTTGCCAGTGCCATAGAAAGATGAAAAGTTACTGGAAACCTTTTTCCCTTTCTTTCTTTACTGAAACACTTCCACTTACTTATTTTAGAAGGACCACATATTCCCCCAGACAATTTCTTAGCTTTCCTGCTCTTGCCAGTGCCCGATACCAGTGCCAGTGATTTTTCTCCTGCCTATTGTGGTTACAGTGTTTCTTCTATAGAAATTGTCTGGAGGCCACAGACTAATTTTACTAAAGTCAGTAGACGGGAATTACATGGCATTGACTCCCGGGCTCCCTCCGTCTGTTTCAGATTATAACTATTGACCTAGAGGTGAAAGGCTCTATATCCCGTTACCAATTCCCTGAGTCATACGGTTCCTTATAACAGCACTTTAAACAGATGATGCAGGATGCTAGTATTCAATAGCATCTGTACAAATAGCACTTACTTAAATTTACTGGCAAAGATACCTTTCAGGTTTTGGTTTTTGAACAACAAATAAATATCTGTATGCACTCATGAACTCCTCATGAAATCCTTGAGTCCTTATGCATCTAAAGTTTTTACTGAAGACAAATATCTTAAACAAGAGTTATAGACAAGAAGATCTGGATTTGTTTTAGAATTCTGGCATGCTATTATTCACAATAATATACTGGATAAAATAAAAGCCTTGAATTCGGAAAATCCCCTAGTATCACATTTTCCTATTTTGAATGCCAGTGTAGTCCTTTTCATTTGTGATTGGGACTTAGCACACTTTCTCATTACTGCTATCTTAAAAGCTACGCATCTTTGCATTTCGGTCCTATTGTTTAGTGTGCATGTCTGAACAGAGAGGAACTGAGATAAAAAGGAATGAGAGATAGGGAGGGTAACCCTTCTCACTATTGAATGCAGGTGGAAATCTGCACCATCACTACCTGTTATGAGTATCTGTTCATTTGTTTTTCCATTTTTTTCACTTTCACCATTACTTTAAGCAACAGTTGTTGAGTTCCATCCTGTATGTATTATCCTCTGACCAGTTTTTTTTGGTTAACTCATACAACAAAAATGAAGCTGCTAGGCAACTCAAAAATTATACTAACTTCTTATATTTTTACATAAGAAATGTGTGACCAGATCCATTGAAGACAGTCAAAGCATCAGATTTTGGTATGGAAGAACTTGGGTTTTTGCTTCAATATAATTGAATTTCTATGGTCTGATTTTTTTTTTTTAATTTTTTTTTTTCATCCTGTCTCTCACTCTGGAATACCTCCACTTAAATCAAAAGTGCTGCGTTATCAAAAAGTTAGTGTCAAATAAGTAATTTTGGCCCACATAACCAAAATTTACTTCCATAAATCCCAGATAAGCTTTTGTAGAGTTATTCTGATGAAAGTGGATAGAAAACACAGTTTTGCACAGTAAGCACTATAACTTAGAGTAATCAACATCTGATTTATGTTGAACTTCTTTTATAAGAAGTAACCTCTGAAAGCAAGCTGGCTCCAGACACACTTAAACTGTTAAATTGTTTTCATGTACTTCCAAGGAGTGTATGTTTTCTAGATATAAAATTTATAAGTTACCACTGTTCCTCAGGCCTCTGTGAACTAGTTATTTCCTATACTGTCGTGTGGCTGTACTGTTATTTTATGTTGTTGTTCTTATTTGTGCAGTAGTAAAATTGTTATAGATTGGCAGCGCCACAAAGAAATAACTTTTTTACATTATCCTCAATACATTTGGCTAACAATTAATTGCACATTTTAAAAAGTAATTGTGAAACACTGGAAAAAATATGTAAAGGTACATAAGACCTGTAAGCAAGTTCCTATTGAGCTATTAATTTAGCATACCTATGCTTAATAGTAAGAAGAAAGACACTGATAACAACTGAAAAATAAATCACACACAGTTAATTATAAAGGACACTACCAGTATAAAACTACCAACAGAAAAAGGTGATCTAGTTTTCCCAGCATGTCGAACATGTGAACTTGCAAAATGTATCTGACTATTTTCTTTCTTCTCTGATACTACGCATATGGAAATGAAAAGACAATCTACTTTTTGGTGTCTCTTTATCTATTACTACAAAACAAACGTGTATCAGATGTGCAGATGTTGACTGAAGTGGGCTGAGTTTTGTTTGGTATGTCAACAAGAAAATTGCTTAAGGGAGGAAAAGACAAGGTTCGGAGAAGGGGTGAGTTGAAGATACTGTATCGAAAGTGGCAGCACAGAAAAGGTTAAATAATGAGTAAAAAGTGAGAAAGAAAAGCATAGGTTAAAAGTAGTAAGAGTTAAAAAGAAGCCTAAATAAAATGAGAATACAGTGAAACAAATTGATTCAGAGTAACATTTCTGGTAATACTCAGAAAAAAATCTTGGATATAGGAAAAAGAATGTTATATGTCTGCTTTTATATTGAAATATAGCAAAAAACAATCTAAGAGCAAAAGGAATCTTTTTAGACAGCTTCTCTTTGAAAATCATCACCAAGGAATATTTATACCAATATTGCACACCAAAATCAGAAACAGAATTCTTATTTTTGAGTATGTTTTCTCTTTCTGTCCTTCCAGGCACCTTGAAGCGTGTGAACAGAAGTCACAAAATGTTTAGAAAAAAAAGTTGGGAAACTCTCAGTTGAGAATGGCCAGAGTTTCAAATGAAAGGTCCGTTGCCAAATGAGAAATGACAAAGGCAAAAAAAAAAAAAGAAAATCTGATGGGTTCCTTGTCATTAGCAATGTTAACTGGAAAGTGGAGCAGACTGGAAGGAAGTGGGCAGATTAAATATAGCTAAGTCTGCCACATTTCCATCTGCTTTTATGTATCCAAACCAGAAAAGAGCCACCTGCTAATCAGAAGCAACACATCTCATTTATGAATGCAATTAGTCTTTTTTAGTTAATCATCTTAATTAGTTTTGAAATCTTTAAACATACAGGAAAACAGCAGAAGATCAAAAGAGAACAGTTCTACAAATGAAAGTCGTAAAAATATGGTGAGTAATCAAATGAGTTCAGGGCAAAATCATGAAAACTGCAGCATAAACAAGATTGTTGTAAAAATAATAATTAAAAACACCAATCAATCTAAACAAAACCTCATCTAAACAAAACATATGATAAAAACAGAAGAGGGAGAAAACCAGTAAGAATTATCTCCCTGGTGCGTTAGTACCTTCCTTACCTTAAAAATCCCGTGGTATAAATGCAGACTGAGGAAAAGGCAAACAAAACAAGCTCAGTTCACCATATTTAAGTGTGTTTCTTAATTTCCTAGACCTGCTTCATCTAGGCTTCAGCTGGGTTTTTTTTCGGCTACAAGTTATACTTCTTCATACAAAAATATACATAGTTAGATTATTTACATATCAAACATCGCCATTAGAGGCAATTATAAGTGAGTTTCTAGATTTTATCAAGACTTTTACTCTTTTTTTTTCCTTTTTTTTTTTTTTTCTGGTTGATATAGCTGTGAGCATGGTAAAATGCATCCATAGGATCCATACAAAAAAAGGTGTTGCAGTTCCATGAAAGCTTTCACTAAGGAGACGAGCACCCAGACCCTTTGCAAGCTGCCTTTGGAAACATAGCTTTGTGGTTGATACAGGACTGGATTTATTTGTGAGCATCGTTTTCGACCTGTTCTCCTGGCCAGTTGTTAGTTAGAAGCAGTTTTGCTTTAGCTTTGGTCAATCACATTCTTAGCCTTTTGGGGCAAAATTCATGCCTTGAGTAACTTCAGTGAAGTCCCTGGACAAGACCTGATTCTTTAAGTGTTTTACATCATTATGACTATCCATCCTAAGAGTTCATTTCCACTCTTATTTATCCTTTAATTTCCCTGGAAGCATTCATCCTTTCTTTCTGCAAATCTACACTTCCAGGGTAAAATCTTCCCAGGGCCAAGAACTAGAGGACAGGTGTCTGATACTTTGGGGTGTGCTGGAAATGAGAGGCTGTGTTCATGAGCAGGCTTGTGAGGACAGCTGCATTGGTGGGCAGGGGATAGTGCCAAGCCCCACAGCTTCATCAGCATCAGGAGCCCTTGTACACGGAGGTGCTGTAGCACTGAAATGTGAGCTCAGCCACCCAGCACAGGAGATTCACAGGATCACAGAATGGTTTAAGTTGGAAGGGACCTTAAAGATCATCTAGTTCCAACCTCCCTGCCATGGGCAGGGACACCTCCCACTAGACCAAGTTGCTCAAAGCCCCATCCAACCTGGCCTTGAACACTGCCAGGAATGGGGCCTCCACAGCTTCCCTGGGCAACCTGTTCCAGTGTCTCACCACCCTCAGAGTAAAGAATTTCTTCCTAATAGCTAATCTAAATGTACCCTCTTTTGGTTTAAAACTGTTACCTGACATCCTATCGCCACACTCCCTGACAGGGAGTCCCTCCCCATCTTTCCTGTAGGCTCCCTTTACATACTGGAAGGATGCTACAAGGTCTCCCCAGAGCCTTCTCTTCCCCAGGCTGAACAACCCCAACTCTCTCAGCCTGTCTTCATAGGAGAGGTGCTCCAGCCCTCTGATCATCGTTGTGGCCCTCCTCTGGACTCGCTCCAAGAGATTCACCTGATCTGCCTGTCAGTCAGAGGCAGCAGAGTTGCAAACTGGCCACCTCGATAGCCAGTGTATCTGGGAGGTCTGCGCTATGTCCCTGCCCTCCCTCTATGGTGACATCCCCATGGATGGGCTGCATTAGCGTCTTCACTGCTGACTTCTCAGAGGGCGTCCATAACTTCAGCTTACGAAGACAACCTGGAAGGCCAGCGTGCAGCTCACTGCCGTGGGCTTTTTGGCTGCATCAATATGAAGTGTGCTGCATGCGTTTTCTAAGGAAATACTGCTTCACGCAGTGGAGCAATACTGTCATTTTGCAGGTTGGTTTGCTACAAATGTGTTCCTATGGTTGAGTCAGGATGTGTCCGGGGATGTACAGGTCCTGTTTTACAGTACGTACGTGCAATCTAGTTTCCTTAAAAAAGAGAGTGAACAGGTAGTCTGCAAGACATACCTGAAGTGTCAGGGAATGATAGAAAGGTTGGCTTTTAACATGAAACAGACTTTTGGGCTAAAGATGAGGAAGAGCGCGTTTTAATTAAAAAACCTCTCAGCTTATCTTCTCACTCAAGGGAACATGGTTTTTCAACCATTAAAAGCAACTGAAGAATTACAGTTCTTGTTTCTGGAAGAAGAAATAGGTCCTAACAGAGTGAGGCTTACACTGTGCAATTCAGAAAAATTCAGGTGTGCCCCATTTGCTGTGCATGTGTTGCAGTACCGTGTACAGGATGCAGTTTCTCCACCCTGACGTGCTTTCAGCAGTGGGATGCATGGGATGGCTAGTTGGGAGGGGGGAGTACACATAGCTCACCTTTTCCAGCACAGCCTGGATAACAGCTGGTAAGATAGGAAGGTGTGAGCTGTGCACGCGTGTCACGCTGAGCTCCCATCGTGCTAAAGAGGGAGACAACCATTGGCTGGATGAAACAGTAACCAGGGAATTGTAGGGAAACTTTAGAAAAAGGAGTCAGCTTGAAAAGGAGCGACAAAGCAGCTAGAATCCTGGATGTTTGTGAGTGCAAATTAACATTTTGTAAGTGCCCAGCATAGGGATTCACCTGCTGTATCGTGGATATTGATCCTAAACGTATAGGTCACAGATTGGCAGTTCTTTACCAGTTGTTAATAAATGGATAAACTGATATAAACTATGTGAATTGAGTGGATTTTTTTTTTTCCCCTGTTATGCTGATGAACAGCAAGATCAGACAGTTGTGAGAGAATGGAAAATGAAAGGAGTGAACTGCAGAGAAGTTTGCTCTTTTACAGTATTTGACTATGGTGTTGCTCAGAGATATTGTAGCTCCTTTATGTGTTTTTACCTTAAATAGTATATGAGTTGTGTTGATATAGTTGTTTCTTTGCCTTGTAATTACAAGAAAAATAAAATTTTAGGGCCTATATCAGACAGCAAATTAACTTTTTTCCTCTCTATATAATATTTATTATGTAATGGATGAAAGGGAAAAAAGAGAGGTAAATAACCCCACAGCTCTCTCCTTTACTTCAGTTACTAAAGAAAAAAACAGAAAAAGAAAAAAAGCAGGTGTTTGAAAAACCCTACCATATAAGATTTCCACTTTCTTTGGAAAGCAAGAACATTGAAGTGAATCTACAATTGCTGGTTTCCTCTAGAAAGAGTAACACTGACCTTCCTCTAATCCTTTTGACCTACTGTTGTAAGGCTGCTTATAAACAGAAATAGAAACCACATGCTGTCAGTCAGGACATCCTTAATTTCTCATCCCAAGTGAAATAAAGCTATATCCTTCATGAAAGAGCTTATAATTTTTCTCCTTTCTTGCAGCTGAGAAGGAGCATAATGGAAAGCGACACTGAAAAATTACAAGTGGGTAAAAGTTGTGGCAACACCTCTTAGAGCTGAAAAATATCCATCCAGAAGATAAAAGTATGTAGTTTAGGGGTTCTTTTTGATTTTGTGTGTGTGTGTGAGAGTGCTCCTACAAACAGCTTCTCACTTATCTGTAAGTGGACAATTTCCCCAAGTAGGTAATTCCTGAAGGAGTCTATCACAAAATACCGAAGAACAGCTGTTCATATTCATGGTGACACTTGATACTTCCAGCATTTTTCTACATGCTCCCCAGTGGCCAGAGAGACTGCTGGTGGCAAACACAAGGTAAAGGCACACTTGTCTTGAGGATGGAGGAGCAGTGCAGTTTTAGTGGGAACAGGGGGACCCGGTTCACTCCTTGACCATCTCCATGTATCCCATGGTGGTTCACTGTGCAGTTTTAGCGCATGTGGAATAGATTCCTTTAAAGGGAAAAAAAACCTGCTCCAGGTGTTTGCTGGAGAGGAGAACGTGTCTGAACCAACAGCTCTTTTTGAGTCATCTCTGAGAAATATGCACAGTGGGGATGTTCAGCCAGCCCATCAGACTGACTATAGGCCAAAGCAAAACCCCAAAACAATGTAGCATAGATGTGAGGACCTCAGAAATATTTATCTCCACAAGAAAATCTTTCCCTTTTATGCTGATTTACTTGCTAATGTAGATAGAGCCCAAAGTAAATTCCAGTTTGTAGAACTGGATATCTTCATAAATTACTTTTAGTTACATACGTAAATATCAACAAAAAAAAAAGTGCATGATTAAATAAAAAAGCAATTTTTTGAGAAGTCCTGGTTGCTTTAGATGTCTTGAAAGATCCTGTCCAAATAGGAACAAAATCAGAATTCAAGTTGCATGTACTCGTAAATACTCCATTAGAAGGGCTCATGTGACTCAAACCTCTAGAAGATAACATGATTCCGGGGACGGGGGGCAAGTTTTGACTATTCCTTTTTAAGAACTAATTGGTAACGTTGCCGGTTTCTTAACCTTTTATTCCTTTGGCTAGTCATAACTGCCACTGTGCCTCAGGTCCTCATCATGCCATTTATGCTAAGGCAGTTTTGATTATGTAAAAGAATGGGTTACACAAACATCTCTGAGGACTGGATTAGGTATTAACGATCCTGCTGTAAAGTTGCGGGCTGCAGTAAATCACTTTTATTGATCCTTTAGGGCTCTATTTTTTTGTATTATCCCATATCTTCCTGTTAGTGATTCATGGTAAGATATTGTCTGGTATGCTGTGTATCAAGTAGCTTGGATGATGGATTGCCGTCCCAAATATCAACCAATTCGAGTGATGGATTTTCATTCCACAACAAGTCAGGACCAATTGCTCTAGGGGTCAGAACAGAACTGATGGTGCAGCCGTAGTTCAGAACGGCACAGAAATTATATGAAACCTTATGTTTCCATGAAGTTCCTCATTTGCTCCAAAGTTCCTCATTTACAGTAAATAAACGTGTCTGGATACTTGAGCGTTTCTACCATCGCAATACTTGAGTGTTTAAAAAATAGCAATGAAAATTAGATATGACTGAATTTTTTTCTAAGTTACTTGGAGGCCTGTGGGTATTTAAGGGATCAGTCTTTACTTCTTTTTCAGGGATATGGAGTGACAGAAAATGGCAACTGATCAGAAATCCCATTGCTTGTAGGAATGGTTTTAGTTATGAGGCTGAGTCATATGAGGAAATGCAGCTCAACTCAGAGATTAGATTTCTCCTGAAAGGAAGGGAAAACCAGTTAGCTGTATATAGCAAGACTTCTGTCACAGGTGCTCGGTATTTCAGTTGTTTAAGCCACAGAGAGCAGGTTCAGGTGCAAACTCATATCTGTGTCTGCTGGTCCTACTGAAGAATCAGGATTGAGTCTCCCATACCTCAAGCTTGGCACCTATCACTCAGTTCTTCCAGCTGCTCACACGTGGGTCTTTCCCACTCCCGCTGCTGCTGCTCCACCTCATGTAACTATTTCATTGGATTGGAGACCGACTCTGTAACCCATCCACCTCATATGTAAAAACCTTGCTCCAAAGAGTTTGTGCATGTGTGTTTGTTCATACAAAGTGGAAGGCTGTCACTAAGAAAGACTAAAACATCCACTACTGTTAAGAAATAGCCTAAGGAAAATATTTTGGGAGATCCTGGCTTTTGTATTTCCCACAAGACACCTTTTGTTTAGACAAATTCCATATTAAAACCAAAATGCAAACCATTGTGAATTTTTCAACTGAAAATGTAATTACAACATGTGTATTTTTTTCTTCTTTAGATTATACTGTAAAGTTGTGAGAAGCCATTGGTTTGTGGAAAAAACCTCTGCCAAGGTCATTCTATTTGCTGCATAACTTGCATTTGTTCACTTACATCAGGAGGACCCTGCAGTGCACAGCAGTACCTTGAGATGACAATTATTCTGATTTGGAATTTTGTGTACAATAATTAAACAGTCAGGTACCAGCAGACATGTGTTACCCTGAGATAACACACTCCTTGGAAGTATCATGAGACAGAAGGTGAAATTAGTGTCTCCAACGACCTGGGAAACACATTATCTCACCGCTGCACAAGCTTGAGGGTGTATTGTTACTGTATACCAACTATTAGCCTTATTAGTTGCATCGTGATTGATTGCACCATGTAAAACATATGTTTAAAACATGTTCACTGTTGTGCATCATGCGATAATTATGTCTGACTCTGAAGGACCGATATATCAGGTGTGAGTTGATAGGAGCATGAAGTACTGTTTTTTTTCACTGGGATATGCAAGACTGGCAAAAGTTATCTTGAAAGGGACTTTAGCATCAGAGTCCCACAGCTTCCACAAAACCAGCATCCATAATGCAGTAGAAAGGGTACTCACACGTGATCAGCTGAAGTGGAGTGTTCCCAACCATTGTGCATTACGGCTATGTGATGCTTTCTTACAAATATATGCGTGCGCCTGTGTGCTTGCGTGCCCAGAGCGATCCTCACAGTGTCTATTTTTAACCTGTGATTATTTTTACACACACACACCCCCCCCTCCCTTCCTGTGCCTGGTGCTGTCAGTTGTTTCATTCTTCAGGTGACCGACAAGAAGCATTTTTTCCCACCACTGAAGAGCCTGGCACTGTACCCGGCACACGGGTCGGCTGGTTAGCGCAGCCCTGGCAGACAAAGGGCTTTGTGCTGCTTGCTCCTTCTCACAGCTCCGCAGCGAGGCACCACATCAGACGGAAGAGAAGGTCTATCTTTAATCTGAGCTACTCGGGAAATCAAAGGAGGTGGATGAAAACAAGAGCGGTGACTGATTCCCCTAGGAAATCACTTTCCCGTTCCATTTGATATAATGAACAGGATAATCAAAGCAAGGTTAGAAACCCCCTGTACCTTTCCTCCGAGGATTTTTGTGATGTCAATTCACAAGGTATTATAATAATTGAAGACACGTGTGATAATGATTTAAAAAATAGTTTCCTTTTTTACCTTAGAATAATTTACATACAGCTGCTCTGGCAAGGTGCGTGTCTTATGAGTATTCAGGCTTGTAGTTAAACATGTTAAACCTTATTACACCTGCAGCTGTTTGTTTCTTTGCCTCTTAGTGTCTTTTGGTCTTTACTAAAAATAGTTACCATTCCTACATAAGGATTGTATTTCAAAGATATGGTGGGATGTTGCTTTTTAAGTTCAAGGGCAATAATGAAGCAGAAATCTGGTTCATGCACAGAGAGAAGAGCATTAGAAGGAAGGCGGATGCTGTGGAAAAGAGGTATCAGGTTTGGTTGGGCTGTAAGGTAACAACCTACTGACTCATAGTAATCGCTCTTTCCTTTTAAAACCAGTGTGCTGCCAGGAATGTGCTGGTTTCTCAACAAGGATTCCCAGAAGGGCAAGAATGAGTTGCTACCCATGTCCTGCAAGGCAGGTTTTCCCTGGGGATTCCCCGGTGGCTCCGTGTCAAGATCTCCCTTTGCATGCCCCTGCTCAGCGCTGGGGGACACAGCCCTACGGGGTGGGGGTGGCCCACGAGCCGCCTCCTACTGCGTTTGCTGCAGTGTCCCAGGAGAATCCAACAGAAACGTTTCCTGACCTGACGCTAATGCAGTGACCCTGGGTCCCCCTGCCAGCTCTCGTCATAGCTGGTACCATGTGAAAGCACAAGTAGTGCTTTAATGCGAAGGGGAGCGTTATGTCATTTACTGGCAATACCTCCCATATAAGTGAAATGTGCTACTCTAATGTGTTTTGGTAATTTTTTTTTTCTTCTTCCCTTTTTTTTTTTTTTTTTTTTTTTTNTGCTACTCTAATGTGTTTTGGTAATTTTTTTTTTCTTCTTCCCTTTTTTTTTTTTTTTTTTTCTCGAAATGAGGTTAAGGTGGCAGTGCAGGATCTCAGCTAATTCTGTGCTAGCTTTCTTTGCACTTCAGTTGAATCCACATGGGATGGTGATATTCAGCTCTGCATTACTGCTATTTCTCACTTTAATGACCCTGGTAAATCTTTAATGATTGCCATCACTGTCAGAAGGGCTCAAAGGGCCCTCATCTGTCTTGATGCAACCTAAGAAAATATGCTCACGGATGTCAATTAAAATAATGGCATTGGTGGTAGGTCACTTGTATTTTTATGGGTACCCACCTCTTCTTGCAAAAAGCAGCATAAAAATTCCACTCGTAATCATTGTATTTACTAAAAAAAGGTAAATGTAGATGTCTTAGGTTTTGTTTTGATTAAGCAGGGCAACACGTTCCAGGCAAAATGAATTGGGACAGGTGCTTCACAGAAATGGGCCTAATCATTCCAGTAAGCTAGAGTACCTAAAATATAAGCTGTTATTTTAAATTAGGTATACTGAAGTGTGAAATTTTCATCCTGTAATACTTGCGTGAAAGTCTACATTAGAGAAATTCATTTAACATCAGAACCAAGATTTTTCCACCACTTAAACATTGTTTCATCGTGAGTGATTTCTCTATCACAGTATAGCCTTTAAGACATAATTCTCTCAAATTACGGGGTATGTTAGCAGCCCTGTGAGCTAGGAACTGGATATACAGGTCTCCTATTTTCATTAATAGCAGTTGCCTGCCTAATTCACTGAGCAGTACAGAGAAAACGTAGCCCCGCGGGTCACCATCAATGGACTCAATGAGGTCTTCACCCTCTAAAAATGTCATTAATGGGAGTAATAGCTGGCTGTGGGCCCTAGCACTCACAACAGCTGCAGTAAGCTGGCTCTCTGGCGAGCGGAAGTCTGACGCAGTGGTGTTCAAGCTGTTTTGGGGAAACTCCCATCCATTGTTCACTGCTGGCCAGCCATTTGGGGTTTTAAGAAGTCTGTAAACCTTTTGGAGAATTAGGCTTTTGGCCTACAATTAGGATCACCTTAGTGAACCATGGGCTGTGTTTAACACAGTGGGAGTGAAGTCTACCGCTCTTCTGCTTCCTCTTGCTTGTCCTGTGTCACCAGCTCACCTGAGTGTAAAGATTGACCCTGACCCATTGTCACTTACCTCCACCCCTCTCAAAATTAAATTTTCATGCTAAGTCAACCCAGGTCTTGAGTGGGGTTCACTGCCCACCAGGAGGTGTCCCCATATAGGTTTTCGTGCCTGGTTCCATTGCAAGGCTGAGGACTCAGTTGGCAGGTTGATCAAAGGGCTTTCATCAAAGACAGTGAGAAGGTTTGTATGGTCACCTCTAAAGCAGGGACCTGGTGGTATTCTGCTTAGAGGTGATGGAAAGTGGGATCAGGTTAGTCTGTTACCTGAGTCAAAAAGTTGGAGTTGGGTATGTTTTTTCCTTATCATAATGTATTCAGCTGCACATTAAAATCTAAACTTTTCCTAAAAGATGCTTTCCACAGAAATCTCAAGATACTGTGGCACTAAACCTGATCAATAAAATGTGATTTTATATAAGAACCCACCTTCTTGTGCTGCATTTCAAACAGAGAATACTTGAGAACATTTTTGCTGTATGTGGCAGTTGTTAGTATTTTAATCCATACAACATCCTGAGCATGAGAGTAGAGAAGGGTGGATGACCTAGGAAAACACTGTGTAACCTTAACCTTATTAAAAAATAATAATAAAAGTATTCAAACGTTAATATTGGATACTCTAGGTCATTATTTTATCCATAAAGCATATATTCATAGCAGATTTTTATTACACTTCTGTGTTCACCTAATTTTGTAGTCTCTTTTGATTTTGTTTTTTTCTATAGTTATTTTCCACTTCTAAGTCATTTGATCTATGTTTTCCTTTAGACCTCTGCCTCTGTATAGATTACCAGAAAGAAGTTCAATTACAATTTTGTCTCTGATGTGGATATTTCTTTAGTGAAGGTTGTACAAAGACATGTCCTTCCTCAGGCTCCATTTCAAACCGGGCTTCAAATGCAAACTAAGAAAAAAACAACAAAAACCCACTAATCTGAGTAGTCCAAGACATGCTTCGTTTCAGCTTTCATGAGTATGTGCTTGGTACAATGTCAACAACAAATGTTTCACAATCTTCAGTGCTACAGGATTTGAGTAGTCTCAGGTCTGCTAATTTTCTACTTTGGATTTTACGTATGGCTTTGGATTTTACGTATGGCTTTGGATTTTACGTATGGCTTTGGATTTTACATACAGCACCTTAAAAAAGGTAGTAGGCTCTTGAAGAATGAATGATTGTATTGGTTTCAGTTGGAATTTTAGGATACAAAATTCCTCTGTTAAATATGCATTTTTTGCTTGGACGTGAGATTTCCCGTCTGCATTTTATGTTTTCCTCCTGCAAATAAACCTATTGCAAAACTTTACAGTCTGATGATGAGAATATTCTTGTAGGAATACATTTTTTTACACGTTTTAATATAAACTATGCAATAGTCCCTTAGTTAAAATTCTCACTTAAAATATTTTTACGCACTTTGTCAGATATGAATTATAGAAAGACTGTTCACCCTACATTTACAGCACTTACTTTGGTTGCTGAGTGAGTTCTGTGAGAATTTATGAGTGATGATATTAATTAGTTAGGTTATACATTTTATTAGATATAATTTTCCAGAAATATAATTCTTGAAATTTGAAAGATGAAAATTAATGTACTTGGAGTTTATTCCAAAGTCAAGGCTATAGATTTTCACTCTTTCTCTGTAGGCATATTTTTATGTAAGGATATTTATTTATTATTTGTATCCATTTCCATTTTATGTTGTAATATTTTCCTCATGTTATTTTGTCTTCAAACATCTCTGAGGTGAGCATCAAATTGATATAGTGCTGCTTGTTTAGGAAGAGAGGGGTGCGCAGCTGACCTTTCTCCACATGACTTGCATATAAAGATTAGATAAGAATATCTTTTTCTTAAAGAAGGCTTGGACTTCAAGACGCTAAACCCTCAAGGTATTTAAACATTGCTTAACCTGATGTTAAGCAGTGATTCCAGGGACAGCTAGCCTTTGTGTTCAAAGTTAGGTCTTGACTGGTCTGCAGGATCCAGGGCCATTCTGCATGGCCTTCTAACCTGAAAGGAACAAATTTGCTACTGGCCCAATTTCGTGCCACTTACAGCTTTATTCTCTGAGTGGAAAGTAGAACAAAACATTGTCTCTTTCCAGCCTTTGAGTGGCAAGTGGTGGAGGGAGCTAAGCTACGCTTGTGCTTTATGGGAACAGGAATTGCCACACTTCACAGAAAATGTCACCTTTTTTCAAAATATCGAATCCAAGTCTGACTGAAAAACTGAATATGCTAAATGGTCGGTGGATGTGGGGGAGAGGATGCTTTAATATAATACAGATTAAGGAGGAAACAAATGGCATTTGTAAGCTGAAGGCTAAAGCTTGGATTCCCAGCTGCCTGGTTAGCCTGAAAACCCTCAGACTCAGGGGCCTCTGTGAGCCTCAGGAATGGACCTGGGTGCCCCAGCCTCCGTCAGGCAGCCGCCTCCCCAGGTACCATCTCATTTCCATGCTTCTATTGTAAGTTATATTTCCTTATGTATCTTAGTTGTGTAATTAAGAAGCCTAAGCATTTCTATAAGCATTTGGGTTTATATAAATGAATTTCAAACTTGCTGTAACAAGATGTGATTCTCTCTTTGTTGTTTTTGTGTTATGGTGAAGGTGCACCTGAACAGTAAGTTACTAGCAATTATGTGTAAGAAATTAAAAAAGAGAAAAGAAAATCTGTACTACTTCTCACAGATATTTGCAAATGATCCTTAAAGGATAATTTACTAAAACAGACCAAAGAAGTTGAGACAACTGACAGATTTATGTGTGTATGTTAGCAAATGTTAGCACCTATCCCAACTAATTTATTATTTCTCCTTTGACAGCCATCAAAAGTTCTCAATTTCAGAAGTTTCTTGAAGATATACACGTCTCATAATGTAGGGAAAAGCCTTTATACACAGGCTGCTCATGCAATTATTTTTTTCTTTTTCTTTCAGAAAGCACATCATATTGGGTTTTGTAGTACATTTTGGAATATGTATTTCATATTTTTAGTCTACATCCCTGTATTTACTATTCATGCTGTAGAACTTGAAGACAAGAAGTAAATGAGAACATTTCACCATCATTTGTTCATGTCTTTCTAAAACTGATTTTGAGTTGAAAGTGTGAAAGATGTCACATTACTGGTACTTGATGTTGTAATTCAGCCACACGTTAAATCAAAACTGCCACCAGAAGAAGTCTTCCTTTGCTTCCTCTCCTGTTCCAACAAAACTGCTTATGACACTGAGTGGTGACTTTTCTTCAGTCTTGATATTGTCTGTCTACGAAACACCCAAACCTAGAGCTTTTTCAAACAAAAACCTGTTGATAGTATAGATTTTTTTTCTTTCAACTACAGTTTACTGTGAACTTCATCCAGGGTAGTTCTACTGTTGCAATTTGTCATGTGGAGATTATGAGCTTGGTGTATGACTGAACACTGCTTTCAGATTAGTGTGTTTGGAAAGGTAATGGCAAAAATTCCCTATACACACCAGGTTTTGGGCATTTATTGCAAGTGTTTATTTTGAAGCTTAATTTATATGTGTGTTTCCTATAAATAAATAGGAATAATTAACTATCTATACAAACAGGTTTTAAAGGTTTTTCAAGCTGACAGTTAAAAAAAAAAAAAAGAAGGAAAAAAAGTAATAGGTTTGAGATCTACCAGAGTTGTAACTTGTGGAGCTCTGATTTTTGCAGACATCAGCTGTAAGGGACCTTTCCCAGGGCATAGTCTGCTTCCAGAAGTGACCCATAGATTTTTACCTACTAACTCTTAGCCTTGCTGTTGAAGGTGGCTAGTACACTGGTGAAACCCTTGATCTCCTCCAGCATTTCTCTGTTTCCCTTAGGTAGTGCTGGAGGCCTTAAACTGATAGAGGGCAGTGAACTGTGATTTGTGCATGAAGGTACATGGAGCAGATGCTCTGTCTGTTCTCCTGGACTAAAGCGCTACTGTCTAAAGGCTTGTGGTTTTGGGAGACTGGACTGATCCAGTAGATCCCTTCTAGCCTTGTGTATTGATCTTAGAAGGGAGAATATTTGTTAAAGCTGCCATTTTGTTAATTACAGGTACATTGATTCCTTTTGGAATCTTCGTAATTTTCCCTCACAAGATTATTATCTGATATATGATTATGTGATTTGTTTTCTTTTTCTCCTTATATGGTTTTGCTGGGTCTGGAATTGGCGATTTGCTAATCGTTTGGTCCTCATAAATATGTAAGGATTCTTTTCTTTCCTTATCATCACCTCACCAGCATCCCATAACAAATAAGCATAGACCTGATGAAAGTGGTGGTAATATTATTCAGGTTCTCTTGGACAATGGAATCCTGCAGCATCATGATGTTTTGCAGAGAAGATGTTCCTTGCACAGGATTCTTGACTTTGTCATTACAAAAAGGATTCAGATGTTTTCAGCCTTAGGAGTTAAGAAAACGTGGATAGCTATGCTTGGGACAGTGAATGTGAAGGAAGATAATGAATGGTGTTGAGTTCTTTATGTGCAAACTGCTCTCTATGTCTAACTGCATTTTATTACTTATGTTTCCTCTTCATTCCTATGTTAGTTTTGTGGGGCTGATGAAATGACGACAGACAAACATCCAGTCTGTGTTCATCAACATGGGTTTTGGTTTTGGGGTCTTTTTCCCCTTCTGTGCTATAATAATCCAAAACCTCCTCACTTTATTTCTGCGGCTATAGGAGAGATGAGCTCCCCTAGCAGTACAGATAGAAATAAATTAAAATATAAGAGTTTAAGCTGGTGCCGCATATTCCAGTCTGGGAGACAAAGTAAATTGCATTGGCCTAAAGTCTGTACATTAATGCAAGACTATGGTCAGATTTTCTCTTGCAGAACCCACTCTGTCGAAATACAAGATTACTGCCTCTAGGCTGCTCTTATTCCTCCTTTCAGGAGAGCTTTGCTGGCTTAACAAATCTTGCAAGTAGTCTTAAGTCTAAATAAGCCCAAAGTCTAGAAGCATTTGCATGAACAGTTTGTGTCATTTGCTTTCTGTCACTTCTTTAATTTCTACAACTCTATTAAAACTTATTAGGGTCAGCTAGTCATCTGATAGCATTAGCATATAGCTGCTCTTATTTTATATGACAGCATCAAGTTCTCATTTTTCTGCATGAGTAGATGAAGACATTAAAACCCTCACACATGTTCTTTTATTGAAATTATTTTAACTGATTTAAATCAGTAAGAGCTTTTATGCTTGCCTGCTAATTATTGTTATACTGGCAGATTGGCACCTGGGTCTTTTTGAAAGCACTGCAAGTCTCCCAGAGTTTGGATGTGTCTTTATGCATCGCTACTACAAACACTCTAAACTGCTATCTTATGTCTTTACCATTTTATCACTTTCATCATGCACCAGCAGTATTTGATAAGACAAGTCTTTATTTCTGAGTAGTATTAAATAGATGATGTGTGCTTATTTCAGAGATAAAATTTGGAGTGCTTTCTACTCTTTTAGCATTATCCACATGGTGAGGCTTTGGAAGAATGAGTTGATGTAGACTATGTAACATTTGAAAACTGCAACTGAATTTGTATTGCAGACTTTATATCACCGCTGGAGAAATGTGATCCAAAAAGAATTCATCTTGATAATCCTGATCATAGGCAATAGTTGCAGAGTTTGATGGTAAGAAAAATCTAAAAGCCAAATTTGAATTTGTATTGTTTGACACCACTGAGAGACAATGAATGATGTGTTTGCAGAGCAAATTAGAGCTTGTAGTAAATTGTTAGCCTTGAAATCTACATGTTTGAACAGATTTAAAAGGGAGAAAACTTGCTCTCTGAATTTTTTAAATAGCTCTGTTACTCAACTGTTTGTGTAAAATGGTTGTATGTATGGATTATAGCAATTTCAGGATCAAAGTAATTCATGACATAAGTCAGTATAATTTGAACTGGAAATAATGAGGGTTATGCTTACTTAGACTGGAGCTGTATTTGGCCCAGTGTCTTTGTAATTATTGTATAGACAAGTCTGAAAAGAAGAGTGAAATTATCCCAATTGCTTTATTGTTTTATTTATTAGGTTCTAAATCAGGAAATATGTTAAATCTCTCCTTTTTCCCTCCAGATCTTCTTAATAGCTGCTTTTGTACTTCCTAGAGTAAAAATTATTATTATTATTATTACCATTATTATTATTGTTATTAAAACAAGAAACACTTTTTAGTACCTCACCTTTAAGACAGTTTGGGGAATTTTTCCTTTTGATCTTCACGCTTTTTTTTTTTTACCCGTACGTAAACTTGGATTTACACTCCATCTAAAACTGGCAATCTGCCACATCCTTCTGTGTTCTTATTTACTTGTGTCTTCATTTCACTATCTTATGGTGCCTTTTTCAGTAAAATTAACAAGTTATTGCTTACACCACCGCTGAATTTGGTCCACTGACTGATCCAAATATGCTGTTTGTGTCTACATGTTCTTTGTGTCTGGAATGACTTCTGTTTTAATGTTGCAATTACCATATGTAGCTGGCTGGCAAATCAAATTTTTGCATTAAGAATGTTTCACAAAAAGCAAGTTTCCATTGAAAATGCTTTCATTGAACATTGTAGAATTGTTCCCATTTTCCTTGTGAAAGACTGCAAACAAATTTTTTGATATTTTTATTATTTTGTTAAGACTTTGATTTAAAAAGAGAATTTACATTAAGTGGGTTTTTTGAAATTGTAGAAGTCATACAAGTGTAAAAAATATTTTATATACTAAAATACCTTGTTTGTATATGTACTTATATGGTGCTGAAAGATGTTACTGAAGTACAGAAGTCAATATGATACTATATACCATAGCAATGTATAAGAGTCAAGTAGTGTGTCTCGTCTACCACAGACTGATTTTGGTTTTCCTAAGGAATCACGTCATAAAAATAGTGCTCATGAAAAACCATATGCATTAACTTTATTTTTCAAGTTTTAGCAAGCAATTTTATCTAAATACTTAAAATAGTTGTCCTTTAATACTGCTTAAAATGTTCCTATAGCACAGTGGTCTGTTAATTGCAAAGCACACTGCAAATTAAATTGCATATATAGGAGTTCTGCATGATTGTAGTCACTTCATGTTATAATTTCTATTGCTAGAGATTTGGGAACTATGACCAAAGTTTTATAAAAACAGTTAATTAATTGGGAGGGTTGTATCAACTATGTATGTGTAAATAATGTCCTGCTCCTGTATTTCATCTTTTCTCGGTGAGAATTGGGCCCTGTCAAACCTTACATTGTATACCCCAAATCAAGAGCGATTTTTGCAAACATTGGCTTTAAAAACTGTCTATGAAATTTGAAATGAAAATGGAGTTTGTAGTCTCGATCCAGGCAGTGGTATAGCTGAAATCATGGAAATCACGGGGTGGTGTGGCAGAGGGAGGATCCTGTATGATGAGGGATATGGTGTCAGACCAGGGTGGTGGTACCAAAGCAGAGTCAGGTCGGGGGGAGAGTCTTATAGTTCCTGTCCACACCACACATAGCCACATTGCTCCAGTGCACAGTGGAAAAAATAGCAGTACTGCTATTCCAGAATTATTTCAACATTTTCACTCTCTGCAGAAGGTAACGCAGTGTATTGTTTCTTCAGCTGAAAGAAAGCAAGCATTCCTATGGACCGTGTTTGCCGAATGATCTGGTTGTAAGGGCATCACAGCAAACTGTGCGTGCCTTCTATGGAGAGAAATCTAAGCCGGAAAACTCTACGCCGTGGCTTTATCTAAGCCTGAGGGATGAAAACACTGATCTTGATCATGAAGTTAGGCCTGGTACATAGATACACTCTGAGGACAAAAGCCCTAGCTACCTTGTACGTCCTTCCTTTCTCTCTCTGATTCAAGCACAGAACCAAGCACATAAACTGAATCAAGCACATTTACGTACACATTACACCAACAGTTACAGATGAGCTGACAATCCAGCCTTACCAGCGCTAGTAGTGAAGCTAGTGTTTGTCATTCACCTGTTTATTTTCCATAAAATTTAATACATGTCGGAGTCATCATAACACAAACCCTGGCATTGTCAGCCTTCAGATGATATTTTGTCTCTTCCTAGCCTGTGCAAATATCCATCAGCTCTCACAGCAGGTCTTTGAGAAAACTTAGGGAGGAATTTCTGGCTTGTTTCACAGATGGGAAAACGAGGCAGTGCAAGAAAGGACCTGCAGAAGGTCGTGTGCCCAGACAGTGACAGAAACTAGATCAGAACTCATGACTTCCAGTCCATCAGATTTCTAGTTGAGTTTTTGGTTTTGTTTTGTTTTTTCTCCTTCAAAATCAGTATGGTTTTGGATGAGGTAGGTCAAAGTGACTGAGTTAACTTCAAAATAAATAACTGGGGAACCTGTTACTCACCATTCAATACTGACTCATACTGGATCATCCTGCTTCTCACACTTTTCCAGGAACTTAGTATTATGTGGTTAGCATTTATACTACAGTAGAACTTTGTCACCAAACAGGTAGGGAACCCATTGCATTGGACTCTGTCCAGTGTTTCAATAAGTGGTCCATGCCTCAAAACAATGCAGCTTCATTCGTGGTGACTGTTCCAGAAAGAACCCATCGTAACTCCTGATGTTCTGTTCTGGAGCTGGAGAGCCCTATGTGCTGTCCTCAACTTTCCTTCAAGACATTCTGTGTGACCTTGGGGAATTCATTTACTGCTTTTCTGTCTCATTTCTCCATATGTAAGTAAGGGCAATAATGATTCTTTTCCTTTGAGGGCCTGGGTGAGGGTCTCAAATGCTGTGATCAGGAGCTGAATAACTTGATAAAATACTTTAGACTTCTTCAAGGAAAATAAACCAGGAAAGGAGACGGGCTGCAAGATGGGGATTGGGGAAGCAACATCCCTCCCACTGGAAGGGAAGATCAAGTTCATGAAAACCTGAGGAACCTGACAAGGTGCATTCCAGAGTTCCGAGGGAATTGGTTGATGTACCTGCCAAACCACTCTTCATATTTGAAAAGTCACAGCAGTCAGGTGAAGTCCCTGGTGACTGGAAAAAATGAAATATTGCACCCATTTTTAAAAAGGGTAGAAAGGAGGACCCTGGGAACTACTGACTTGTCAGCCTCATCTTTGTGCCTGGGGAGATCATTGAACAGATCTTCTTTGAAGCTATGCTAAGGCACATGGAGGACAGGGAGGTGTTTCAAGACAGCCAGCATGGTTTCACCAAGGGCAAGTCCTGTGTGACCAACCTAGTGACCTTCTGTGATGGAGTGACTACGTCAGTGGACAAGGGAAGAACTACGGATGTCATCTTTCTGGATTTCTCTAAGGTCTTTGACATGGTCCTCCACAACATCCTTCTCTCTAAACTGGAGAGAGATGGATTTAATGGGTGGACTGTTTGGTGCGTGAGGAATTGGTTGGATGGTCGCATCCAGAGGGTAGTGGTCAATGGTTCAAAGTCCAGATGGAGATTTGCAAGTAGTGACCCTCAGGGGTCTGTGTTGGGACACGTACTGTTTCATATCTTCATTAATGACACAGACCATGGGATCGAGTGCACCTTGAGCAAATTTGCAAATGACATCAAGCTGAGTGGTGCAGTCAACACACCTGAGGTAAGGGATGCCATCCAGAGGGACCTGGACAAGCCTGAGAAGTAGGCCTATGTGAACCTCATGAGGTTCAACAAGGCCAAGTGCAAGGCTCTGCACCTGGGCTAGGGCAAACTCTGGTACCAATAGAGGTTGGGGGATGAAGGGATTGAGAGCAGCCCTTCTGAGAAGGACGTGGGGATACTGGTGGATGCAAAGCTGGACATGAGCCGACAATGTGTGCTTGCAGCCGAGGCAGCCAACCATATCAAAAAAATCATTGCCAGCAGGTCAAGGGAGATGATTCTGCCTCTCTACTCCACTCTGGTGAGACTCCATCTGGAGTACTGTGTCCAGCTCTGGAGCCCTCAGCACAGAAAAGACATGGACCTGTTAGAGTGGGTCCAGAGGAGGGCCATAAAAATGATCAGAAGGATGGAGCACCTCTGCTGTGAGGAAAGGCTGAGAGAGCTGTGGTTGTTCAGCCTGGAGAAGGCTCCAGGGAGACCAGAGGCTGCAATAAGGCAGCCTTTCAGTACTTAAAAGGGGTTTATAAGAAAGATGGGGACAAACTTTTTAGCAGGGCCTGTAGGCATAGGATGAGGGGTAATGGCTGAATGGGGCTTTGAGCAACCTGGTCTAGTGGGAGGTGTCCCTGCCCATGGCAGGGGGGTTGGAATTAGATGATCTTTAAGGTCCTTTCCAAGCTAAGCCATTCTATGATTCTAAAAGAGGGTAGATTTAGACTAGATATAAGGAAGAAATTGTTTATGAGGGTGGTGAAGCACTTGAACAGGTTGCCCAGAGAGGTGGTAGATGCCCCATCCCTGGAAACATTCAAGGTCAGGTTGGACAGGGCTCTGAGCAACCTGATCTAGTTGAAGATGTCCCTGCTCATTGCAGGGGGTTTGGACTAGATGGCCTCTAAAGGTCCCCTCCAACTCAAACTGTTTTTTGATTTTGTGAAAGGAGAGATATACTGCACAAAAACTAATGCCAGTCCTTATCTGGGTCTGCTATTTTTTCTTTACTTTTATGTCATCCCATAGAGAATTGTAAAGATCTGCCTCTACTTTATCTCCCTAGTCTGGATGTTCCAGATCTCTGATTGTATGCTACTGATACGTGATCTTCAAATGCTGTTGCAGTTTTGAACGAAATACCAACATATTTTTTTTATGTGAGTCAGACCAGTGAAGTCTACTTCTGTAGTTCAGCAACAAAACCAAGGAGATCCGCCAAATTACTCAAAAATAATTAGAACAGATGGCAAAAGATGGCATCTCAAACCTTCCAGAAAGAAGCACCTAACATCCTGATTAAATTTCATAGTTTAAATTTTCACTGAGATAAGTGCAGTAAGGTACTTTTTATAAATGTATTGACATTTTTTGTTTCCTACAGACAGTTGTGGTTTAGTTGGCTTAGTATACAGATCATAATGTAACTTTTAAGACAAATTTCACAAACAAGATAATAGAGATTGTTGCACCTGTATTCTTTAATTTGCAATTGTTTGCGTGACCAAGGAGGAAATAATTTGTCACCAGTGAATTTGAGCTTATTCCATGTTTTTCACTGAAATATTATTTAGGTCTGTCAGCCCAAAATCTCATGGAAACGTCTGGCCAAGTGAGTTGGCTTATAATGAGAAGATCTGTGATGAGGTGAATCACACCCTGCAATCTGAAGTAGCTCTTTGGTCTCTTTCGGCTTGTCAGATCTTTCCAAAGTCCTGCTGTGAGGTAAAAGTCGATCAGCACCTGTGAAGAGGCTCTCCATCACTGCATGGCCAGAAATGGCCTCTTTAATCACTACTTGGAGGGTATTTCAGTTCTACAAGAGCCAGGAGTTTAAAGCTATAAAATAGGAGGATGAAGGGAAGAAAAATATTTTTTTCTGTCATTTTAATGGCTTTAAATCTCACTTCAGTAAGATTTTCAGGCTTAGAGGGTGAGATAGTGGTAGGAATTCCCAAGGTGAGTGGTAAGCGAAAACGAGAAAGAGGAAGATGAAGTTTTTACTTCATTGCTAACTTTTAGGAACTGCAATTCTAAGGAAAGTGGCAAACCCAAGATCTACCACAAAAAATGTTGGTGATGTCAGCAATAGGCAGATTCCATTGCTTCCAGTACACTTTCAATCAGGTAATGTAGAAGAAACCACATTTTATTTGTAGGATAGATATGGGTGAAAAGATAAATTCTGCTTACTCCTGAATCCTGTTTGTAGAGATGAGGAAATCAGACCGTCCCCAGCATTTAAACCCTAGGGACAGATTTTAGTTACTAGATCCCAGAACACACTCTCAAGGTAAAGAAGGAAAAAAGAGTTAGAAATTGGCAGTTAAAAAATTAGTGGGGAAGCTCTTGTGTTTTGAAGAGCTGCATTGTAGGAAACTGTTATGCCATGGATGGAGCCAACAGCTACTTTACAAGCCCCTTATGCTGGGAACACTGAAAGTGGAGACTATAGCAAATTTTTTTTTTTTTTTTTCTTGAAGGAGGGGTTTTCAGGAACCTTAAAGGCTGCTGAGAAGTTGAACTTGTAAGCTCATTAAATAGCTTAATGTATCTTTCTTGATGCAAATAGATAGCATGCCAGAATGGGCCAAAGGGCTCAGGTGATTATTATCAACCGATACCTCAGACCTTTAGGGATGAAAAACGAAGTGAACTCAGTGCAACTGCTGTGGAGGGGAGGGAAGGAGAAGCAAATTTTAACCAATTTCTAGTTCTTCTCTAATTCTGGTGGTACTTTGGCTAATTTTGGCTGGTTAGTGAGGTGGAGCGCTGCTATCTGTGCTGCTCCAGAGCTACGCTCTGCTGGAGAAAGGACACTTGAAAAAGCCAAGTTGTCAAAGTGAATGTTGTTGCAGGAATGCACTACTTTGGATGATATTTTCAGCAAGAAAATTTAGGTCTTGACTAGCACATAAAGTGAAATGGGAACAAGGGAGATCTAAACCCGTCATGGGGGAGAGCGGTTTCAAGGTCCTGCTTTGAACTTCACGTAACAAACCAGGAACTGCATAGCATGCGCATAGTATATACAGTACTATACACAGAAACCTGCCGGAGGGGGGGAGTTGCTTATGGAAAATGGAGTAGAGAAGCTGACTATTTGGCAGGGCAATGACAGCACATTTCATTTCCCAGGTATGTTAGAGGCCCTCGTGTTCCTGGTTTGCTTTGAATCAAGCACAGCTAGAAGCATAACTCAGATCTTCCACATCGCAGGTGGGTGCTTTATCACCAGAAATTCAAAAACTGCTGTATTGATATGAAATGATCCCTCAGTCAAATATCAAAACTTTGAAATATTTTCTTAAAAAGGCATCTTTGTTTTCTGGTATTTTGCAAGGCATGGAAACAGAAACAAATTGGTTCAGGCTTGTTGTTTCACCTGTTGACAAACTGTGAAGAGAATGAAAGCGTAGAAGGCAGCTCTCAGTGGCCATCTGTACAACCACACACCTGGGAGGTAGCCCAGGAGCTCTCAGAGTAACCTGCTCCTCTGGTAGGTCTCCATTATTTGGTCTGGGGTTGGAGAGCTGGTGTAAAGGTGAAGGCCTGGGCTCAAGCTGGGATACATGGGGCAGCTCAGGTAATGAACGGGTTTCAGAAGAAAATACTTAAATGGAGAGTATATAATAACACCTAAGCCTTGATTTTTTCATCTCTTCTCAGGGCACTTTGATGTTTTCACAGCTTGGAGGTTGTTATATTTTGAGGGAGGGGACTGTTTTGGGTGTTCTGGTTCAATCTCACTGCTTCTGCTGGGAGGCTAGAGGGAGAGGACCGCAAACTAAGAGTCAGCATCAACAGGGTTACTTGTGTTATATTTACTTCTTTGGCTGGTGAAGGCTCCTTGGCTAATGCTAAGTGATGTCCAGGGTTAGGTGCAGTGACTGGGCTGGGAGATAACTGATGCTGCAGAAAGGTTCAGAAGAACCAGAGAACGTGGTAGATACTAAGTCTACTTTCATTTTCAGAGCTGGTTGAACTTTAGGTCTGTGAGCAAAGTGCCACCAGAGTATCCTCAGAGCTACTGGGAGATGCTCTAATATGATGCTGGTGTGTGCTATGGTGTTAGGACAACTACAAACTGATGTTTCTACGGCTTAGGTTGGAAGGAGCTCAGGTGGAAAGGATTTCAGGTGGCATTCTCAGGCAGGAGGGTAGAAACTTGTCTCACAAGGGCTGGTATTAGATATTGTGATGGGCTATGGAGAGAGTTAGACTCATGGGTCAGAGTTGAGCAGAGTGCTCAGGCTGAGAGAAACTGCTTGTCTCTGTTAGCACAGGCCTTAAGCAGGGGCTACAGGTCAGCACAAAATTAGGGCTGGTTTTGTGAGGGCCTGAGAAACAGAAAGGGAGAAATTGCAAACCCTTGTAGTTGGAGCAAGACGAAACTGTCTGCATTTCATTTCTGTCTTATTTAAGTGAATAAATTGATGCCAAAATAACGTTATGTGCAGAGTAGGAGACCTGATACCTCTAACTGCACTTTTGCTTTTCGGCATAACAGCTTTATCTCAGCTGGGTCCCAATGGTAAGTTTCAGGCTGTGTGGAGACACCACGTTAAATGGTGTGCTGCACACACAAAGCGTGCTGCCAGGTTGGGTTTTTATTTTTCATGGTGTTTAATTTTTGTATTACCATAATTGAAAACTGCCTGCATTGTTTCCTGAAACCTGGAGTGAGGCAAGACAGTTGCCAAAGTAACATCATCTTTACATTTCACCAAGTCACTTTAATGAAATTGCCTGGCCCTTAACATCTTAAAAGAGTAGCGAAATGGAATTTTACTTCAGAGAAGAAATTAAGTGCAGGTTGCAAATAGGACAGGATTTTGTGCCGTTAAGTGGATTATACTCCCGTCAGGGTACTCCAGATTTTACTCCAGACACAAATATGAATTTAACATATGGCCCCAGCCCTAGGCCAGGGTCCTATTTGAATTATTCCAGACTTGTATGTAGAAAACTGTGCTCCAAACATGAATCCAATTACCAGCTGCAGTCAGGCGATTNGGGAGAGGACTATGATTTGTGTGGTAATCAAGAAGAGAAGGTCAATTGTAATAGAACAGGCTGGTTTAGAAGACAAAGCTAATGCAGGATGCCTTCCACTCTGTTGAGGGATGCTATCAATAGATCTGCTGCTTTCATTACAAAAAATGTCACTAACTGACAAGATGAATATAGGCGGGGAAAGAAGGGCTTTTGATGGATCAGGTGATTAAAACCTAGACTGCAGATGAGCAATTAACAAACGCCAAACTGATGACCTGTACAGGAACTTAAGTATATGATGGGAGGAACGGAAAAGGTGCAGCAGTGCGCACACATGCATGCAGCTGGTTTTGATTGATGTCACTGAATAGGCTTTTAAGCGTGTTTTCAACTACTGTGGGCTACTGAATAGAAACACCAAAAATACCTATTGTCCCCAGAAAGCGCATGGTTTTGTTAACAGTTTTATTGCAATTTAAGCAGCTAGCATTCTGCTTTTCTAGAGGCAGCAGGACCAGAAATGAATACCTATTGATCACTCTTTGTATGATGACTGTGCGCAATAGCTGTTCAGAGCCTGGTTTGAAGTGTCTGCTGTGTCAGTGCACGAATGCACCCATTATACATTTCAGCTGCTCATTTACTGACAGCAGCCTGGGCAGCTGACACCCACATTCCTAGAAAATTGCTTACTTCTTTTTTCCCCTTCATCATCTCACAAGATGAGGGCTTTTGAAAATTCAAATCTGAGGGTTTGCTTTCTTCTGGGATTAAGAAATATCAGTCAAACATTCAATGTGTTCCCCCAGCCTACAGATCACCCTATAAATCAGAAGGAAAAAGGTTTTTGATACTTATGTTTGGTTTACTGCTGTTTACATAATGTTCTATGTGATTCTTGAGATATGGCAAATGAGCTAAGACTTTCATCAGTTTTAAAATGCTGGTATTAATCAATTACAAGAATTGATTGTCACAAAGCTTCTAGAGAAGTACATATTCAGTTTATGGTTGAGAGAAATGCTATGGATTTCTTCAACTATTTCTGGGATTTTATGGAGGACATAGGAAAACCTATAGTCTTTGTTGAAAACATCTGCATTTTCTTTTCAAAAGAACCAGTTTTTAAAAAACTGGGGCATCAGAAGTTATAATGAAATGTCAAAAGCTATTTATTTTATAAAAGCATATGGTGTTAATGTATCCATCAGTGCTGATAAATCCATCATGCCTTAATCTGTTGTGTTCAGTGTGGTAACAGGACAAGAAACAGCCATCTGCTTACCATATTTGATTGCTGTTTCTTTGCACAAATACAGTCCTGCTTCCAGCACTTAAGAGTGATTAGCTGTAACTTATGGAGCTTGCTGTGGCGTACCCACTGAGTAATTGCTGGAGAAAGCAATCGCAAGAGCATCTGAACATGGGGGCAAATTGCTAGCAACTACATTTTTGACAAGTTTAAGGTCTAACAAATCTCCCTACACATGTGCAATAAGGGAAAGAAAAAAGGGCAGAGTACAGTCTGTAAAGGATGGAGATGTCTATTACAGACATTTTCCAAAGCCTACCCTGCAAAAGCTTGAAAAGCCTGATTTCCTTCCCCTCCAAGCCCCCAAGGCAAAACAGTCCTTGATTAAGAAAGGGGAAAAATTTTAATTGGTCTTTCTCTCACATTCCTAGCTCGGTAATTTGTTTTTCCAGTAGCTGCACAGGATCAGGGATATGGGGGCTTTATGCTGTGCCTCCCCCCATCAGGCAGCCGTCGGGCTGAGGTGGTGGTGGTGGGGGGCTGAGGCACAGGCACGACAAAAGCTTCTGTCCCACTGCTCTAACAGATTATTTTATGTAGTATGTTAAAAGGGGTTAGTTCTCCAAAGTCTTTCTTGAAATGACTAGGTTGGAGAGACCTACTCCCAAAACTGAACCTCTCTGCATCCCTACCCTGCCCTGGGATTTTTTTCAGCCAAATGTCTGCCCTGGGATTTTATTCAACCAAATGTTTGTTTACAGAGGGGCAGATTAAATGTACGATGAAAGAGAATTGATTTAGCAGAACAGCTTAAGATATTCAGAACAAGTCCAGTGTGCCTCTTCAAGCACCGGTTTTGTCCTATTTTAAGTTCTTACGTGGGATTTGAGGTTTTCTTAGAACTACTTATGGTACTTTGAGCAATTTTCTTTTTGATTACCTATAACTATTACCCTTCTCCTTTTGCAGCATTATACTACCATCCCTCCCTCTGACAAGACCCCAACTCTCCTCCTTTTTTCCCCCTTCTTGCTCTAAGGGAAAATTAAAATGAAACTTCATCTTGCCTGTCACTGGGCTTTGCTCCAAGAAAAGGCTTAACTGTGACTTTAGAGTTGTATTGACCTGACACAAAAATTAATTTCTCTTAAATGCATGATGTAGCTTTTTGAAGTGCTTTGGGATACATGAGAGATTCTAGATGTCATACAACTAACGTACGTGTATTTTGCCTGCTCTGATAAAGGCCAGCTGTACCTCAGGCTTCTGCTCTCAGTGGTCACTTACACAAAGGTTCTCTTCCTGAAGCAGGAGTAGCCATACATCAACCAAACAACAGAGCTGCTGGAGCCGCAACTGTTTTTAAGGGGACTGGCCTGATATTTTTTTGAGAAACAAGGCAGTCATTTGCAGTGAGGCTGCCATCCTGCCTTTTGTGCAGTTCTGCCCATGCAAAGTGACTTTGAAGGTGGTAGTGAAGATTTCCCCTAGTGCTCTTGGGCTGTGTAAGCATCTGCATGCCAGAGCACACCTTTCTGAACCTGGGTGAGTGGCTGAGAGAAAAAAAAGACATTTTTTAAATGTTTTTTTGGAAACGGGTGAAAATGTCAATCTTTCCTTTGCAAATTTCAGAGCGTACCTTCTCTACGGATCCTCCTTAACAACAGAAGCTACTGCCCAAAACAGTTGACCATATATTGAGCCCTGAGCAACACTAATCCTTGCTGCTTCAAGGACTTTGCCCTGACTAGGGCAGGGACTGATGGGTTTGAGGTCAGGGCGGCAGATCACAGAATGGCAGGAGAAAGGTAGCAAACAGTCAAACTGGGGAAAAAAGAGAACAAGAAGTGTTGCAGTGAGTTTTGCCATGAACAAGTAGATGGAGCTTTGTGGTTTCATACTTGTGGTTTCCAATTCAGAGGAATTTCCTCTGGTTGCCCATTTGTAGCCAGATAAGGTCTTTTGTGTGTGTGACAGTCTGTGCGAAGATGCAGCTTGGCCAGCAGCCTGAGGTCGACCTGCCCCAGGAATCCTCTCTCTTGGTTCAAAAAGGCAAGAACCATTGCCTTTTTGTGATGTGGACAATTCAAAGTGACTAGGTAAAACCAAGCAAGAAGAAAGTCAGAAAGAAAAAGGAGAGATGATAAACAAATCTTCCCTTGCTTACTTTGTCTTTCCCAGGAGGGTTCATGATGCCAATTTTCAGCCCACTCAGTTACAGCAAACTCGGCACAGTCCTCGCTGGTTTCTAGGGATTCAGCTTGACTCCTCCTAACAGTGCTGACAGCTCCCAGCCTCCTTGCAGAGACTTTCGCTCTTGCCATCCCCTCTGCCATGGCACCACTTCTCCCCCTGCCTTGCCTAGCTGCTCCCCAAGGAAAGGCAAAATCTGCCTTTTCCCTCCTGAAGGGACTAACATAACACGTGGGCACACATGACAAATACGTAAGATAACTAAGATGTCATGGATAGGTTTACTTGATTATCTCTCTAGTTCCTCTTCCTTAGAAGAATGAGCCCATCCAGGTTCAAATGTTGACTTCCTCTTGGGGCCAAAAGCAAGAATTCAGCGTGTATGAAAGCATTGCCAGAGGTGCAAGCATACAGTGTCATTGCAACTCCAAATGTTCAAGGCTGGTACAAAGATGTTCCTCATATCCCTTCGAAAGTATCTCAGGAAGAAGGTGTTTGGTCCTAGCTTAGGATCTGCTGTAAGAACAACTGATTAAAAAAGACAAGATGTGCTAGGCAAATTATTTCCAGTGGTGATAATGTCCAGGTCCTGATTATTCCAGAGTAACCAGGTCCCTTTGAATCTACTTAATGCTGCAGCATATGATTTTTTTTTTTTTTTTTAAGTATCCAGCTGCATTTTTTCTACTTCACACATTTTTTGAGTAAAGGTTTAATTCATTTTACATATCTGGTAACAGAATTCACGTGCAATTTAGAAGAAATGAGAAGATGGTTTCCCCAGGCTACTCCTCATTCTGCCTCATGGTAAGCTCTTTTCATTCAAAGTAGCTGAATTTTCGTTCCATGCTGTAACTTGTTGCCGTAGTAATTACATCTTTGCTTTAAGAGCTGGGGTCACCAATACAGAGGGATTGTGTTGTTGTTCTTTACCTTGACTGAGAAGTGGTAACTTTTGTTTGCTGCTGCTGTTGACTGGATTTGTGCCAGACCCATACAGTAAATTAAATATTATATATTTCCCATATAACCCTGGCTAATTTAGATCCAAAGTAATTGCTTTTAGAGTAATTGATTTACATCTATAACCAATATTTCCTTGTGTCTTTTGTTGTTTTAATTATCTAATGATCTGATTGTGCAAGCAATACAGGATAAAGACTTCAGGATTATTTCATTTTGCATCAAAGAAAGTCAACAATTTGAAAAGCAGAGATTTGCAGTCCAAATTACATTGGAACTTTAACCTGGCCATCAATTTGACCCGCACAACTCAATGCTAACATGATATTTTTATGTACAGGCATTACATATAAGAAATATCCTCTATTGTACTGAAGGTAAATACTCGTTTCCCCCCATTTTATATGTGATCATAGGATTTGCTTTTTGTCAAGGAATAAATTTGTGTATTATTTTATTAAGGAAATACCAAGATTCAGAAAAGACTGCCTGGACATAAGACACAATCAGTTCTTAGCTAATTACTTTAGCTAGTTTATTATTCATTTGTAATGCAACCTCTTCCAATATAGCAAGTTAGTGCCATGCCAATAAGAGCAAAAAATGAAGCAGAAAGGACTTAGGAGCTATGGAAGGATGGGAGGCGATGTTACAGTTTTATTCCGTCGCTGCTGTTTGTAGGATCTGTGACAATAAATGGGAAAGATTCCCTCTTGTCATCAGCGGAGTGCTGGAGGGTGGGAATCCAGCTGCAGGTCAGTCACTTACTAACAATTAAGTCAATTGGAACATGAGGGAGCAAAATATTGAGAACACTTTTGTGGAAACCAGAGTCAGAATGGAGACCATAAATTCACAGCACGTAGGAACTGAAGACAAGAAAGAGGACAGCTGAGATGAGAGAAGGGGTGAAGCTGATCCCCGAAACTTCTATGAAACACGTGAACAGAAAGCAAACTGTTGTGACAGACTGTGCTATCAAAAGGATTGAAGAGGGTATGTACCCTCAAGCACCTTGTCAATAATCTTATCTGAAATAATCTTGGTTCTCACTGTGTCAGAATTCATTGAAATCACTATTTAACCAACATTTCTGCAGGGGATTGGCAAAGCATTTGCTCCCAACAATTTCCTAAGTAATCTTTCTTTTTTTGCTGCAAGATGGGAATGAGAATAAAATTTTGAGAATTCTGCATCATTAGAGGATGTTTTGGGTGAAATGAAATATGTAGTTGTCAGAGCCACTGAATTTCATCAGATTCCTGCAGATTATGTTTTTGTTAAATAAGAAATCTGATACTATTTTCCCCCTTCATGCCCTTCTCTCTCTCTCACATGCTGCAGGTTTTTTGCTGTTTGCACAGCAAGAAGAATCCAAGTGTAGTTTACACCAACGTTGGACCTTTCACAATGGCCCACTGCACGTTTTCCAGAGATGCTATATAGCCTTGCTGCTATTTAATTTCTTTGGCCTTTTAAGTAGCTGTTTGGAAGTAACTTTGCTACCACCAGAGTTTCCTTCTCTATTCTATATAGTGTCCCTGCCTGATAATTACAACCATATTGACACATATTTTTTTGATGTGGAATTAACTATAGCTTTTCATTATTATTATTATTTTGGTAAATATTAAATTTTTCTGCTGTTTCCCATTGCTGTATATTGTACGTATTGTTTTACAAGCTTTACAAACTGCTTCCATAACTGTAAAATCCGTGAATGCTGGAGTTTAAGAGAGTCACACAGTGCTTTAAAAAAACTTATTCTCATTTTATAGCCATTTGTCAGGTAATCAATTTAAAGGTCTTGTATGCTGCCCTTTCAATGTGTAGGTGTAATTCTTATAAGCATTAATAGGATTTACATTTCCTATTCACTGGAGACCATATTCTTTAATTTGCTTCTCATTCTTTCAATACACAGGTAACAGGAATCTGGCGTAGGGTAAAATACTGTCGCATACAGTAAATTTGCAAATATTTTCAGTATCTCATTTTATCAAGTTTGTCTTCAAATTTGTTCTAGTCTGAGAAGCAAAACATAAAAGCATCGGTTTTATCACATCTCTTTCCTAATAACATGTTGCAAGATATCATGCCACCCTCTCTGGGTTTTATTTCATAACCAATATATTTAAAGGGACATAAATCCAACTCTCAGTATTGATTACTCACCCCAGGGAAAAAGACTCAGTGGATTAAAATGCTGACATGGGAAGCCAGGGTTGTTCCTGAGGGAGCTGCTGTCAGAGCAACCATGCGGGCAAATTAGAAGATGGCAAATGAGGAGGAGAGATGGGGCGGGTGGCATCCAGAGAATGGTGAGTAAGCAAAGAACTGCAAACCAAACTCAAAGAACCGTGGGCACACCAAAACCCAAAACCCAGCAAAAAGAAAAGGAAAAATTTTGGAACACGTTCTTGAAAATCCTGGATTAAAGAGATTGAATTTTACCCTACAGCAAGTGGGTATGTTGTACGTGTCTCTGCTGTCTTGCATCGGTGCTGAAATTGGACCTGATATTTGGAGGCTACTGTATTATTCAGACTTTAATATTTTAAAAAAGGGTAATGTTATGTTCTTCCATAGTGAGGCAAATCTTTTGTGCTTCAGCCACGCTTTTGCATAGGCAGGGGTTTCCTGAGGAAGGATGAACTTTAGCAGATGTTTGGGTTATGAGTGTGTGGGAGAACACAACAAAGTGAGTTTAGGTGTTATTTAAATTGTACAGAAACAATGTTCAGACTTTAGCAACTCCATCACATACGCAATGCTAATAACTGTAGTGCTTTCTACAGACTCTGTTTAGTAAAACACGCTTGCAAGGTTCATCAGAACCTACCAACAGAAAGTCACTGCAAGCCGTAACATTTTTGTAGTAGAACAATTCCACAGTCATTTTCAGGCCCTTTTGCTTGATAATGTATATGGTTATTTAAGAGCAGCTTACTTTTCTTTTGGTTAAAGGAGAAAAATATGCATTTGCTAGCTAGCTAACTTTCCATCCTTGCCTCAGAGCTTGACTGATCATTTCTTTCATCAGAGGTCATCTGTGCTTCTAAAAATGAAACCTGTGTGGCCATTGTTTGTTCAGTTGTTGCATATTAGCTCCTCAGTGGTTAAAAAGATCTGAACAAATAAGAGGGCTTACCCTACATTATATTAGCCTTTATTAGTAGGAAATTGAAGTCTAGAGATTATTATTAAGCCTCAGCCACTGAAGGCTACCCATACTCCGATAAAGACCCCTCAAACTGACCCTTGATCAAGTTGCATTAGGAGGATTTTACCCTTGTTACTAATTAAATAAACAGTTCTGATAGTATTATTCTTCCTCATAGCCGCTTCATGACATCAGCTCTCCGTGGCACCCATGGACAAAGAGAATCGGGTTCCTGTTTGAGACGCAATGGTGTATTAAGGGCCTGACACTGGGCCATCCGCTGCTCGCCTGCCCTGTTATGTTTAACCCACTGGTGTATCGAGTGTCAAAGGGCTTTTCATTGAAGTTTGGGGAGAATAAGGACAAGGTTTCCATTAAAATAGAAACTTCACAGATTTTGTTTTTCAAATGGAGGAAAGGCAATTTAATTTCTGCCTTGGTGTGCCAGAAAATACAGAAGGAAACAGCTTGATGAGTATGAGAGGCACAGACATCAAAAAAGAGGGCATTTGGGTAACTTTGCCTTTCCACCATTTAACTCAGCTTTTTATTAAGACTGTATCTTTACAAACACGTTTCTCCACTTCAAGGTAGGCATGAGGTTAAGGTAATGAACTCTTAAATTTTTGCAGTGTTTCAAATGGAAATTTCATTTTGAAGGGCGTAATCTCTGTGCCAGTGTGACCTAAAAGTAAATAAATTCCAAGCAGAGTATTTATTATTTTCTGGGAAAAAAGTCATCTCTACTTTAAACAAACAGAGTTCGCTGGAAACAAAACAGAGATGAATCTGGGGTTTATTTTGTTTGTCTGATTTTGTCTGTGTGAAGGAAGCCCTGAGGTTTATACAGAGCTGCAGTCCGATCAGAAGGTCCAGCCTGGATAACAGAAATTCTTGTCATTCAGGATGATGTAAGGGATCACTCCATCACTCTGCTATGGCCTCCACTGCCTTCCAGTCCCGATTATGGAGAACATATAAGCAGGAGCCAGAAAATCAGATGTGCATATTATCAAAATAAATAATCAACTAATCTTCCCAATGTTATTGGTTTTTGTCTTCTATCTTTGGTACAGTGTGCTCTTCAGGAAAACGTATGGGCCACGGCCTTGGTTCTCCAACCACTGAAAGCCTGGCTTCAGCATCAATATTCAAAAGAATAAAGTCCTAATTTAGCTAATTATGAAGGAGCCATTATGTATTTTTGTTCGGTCATTTCACATATCACAAATCTTATGACTTAAGTGAAATGAATCTTGTTTGAATTAGAATATATTCAAATTAAAAAAAAATCCAATTCAAATGCTAAAATTTCTAGCAAAGAAAAAAATCTGCTTACAGTGGTTGACAACTTGTTCCAGTTGCTAATTATCCTCACCACAGAAATAATTGCTTGCATTTTATTTTTCCTATCTTATACTTTTTTCTTGTATTAGGCTTCATTAATTATTTTTCTTATACTTTTTGTGTTCCAGACTGTAAGTCCCCTCTACAGTCACTTTTGTGATCTTCATGTACACATACGTAGCTTACGGTAAGTACTCCTCAATAATTTCTAAATAGATCAAGCTACTTGGGTCTGTAATTATTTTCCAGTCCACTAACCATTCTCATGGCTCTTCTCTAAACCATCTCTTTACTAACACCCTCATCCGCAGGGCACCCTTCCTGCAATACCACACCATAGCTCACAGGAAAATATCACTGTGTCCCCACAGGTTGTTACCCAAGGATTTTGACCCAACGCTGGCATGACTGGCTGTCTTGTCTTTTCCTCTTTCCCGTTTCTGTGAGAGTATCCGTGTGATCTCCTCTAGCAGGAGGGCTCGGCTCTGCCTGGATGTCAGTGGGCTCCAGCGCTGGTGTCACCCACCCCAATGCCTCCTTTTGCAGTAACCCAGGGTATGAGAGAGGGTAGGCTGCTCTCCCACTTCCAGAATACGTATTTTATTAGCCTTTAAATTTACAGGATCACAAAACATATATTTCAAAGTAGGAGGCACTGCTTAGAAGTTGTAATGTTTTAAACTTGTTTGTGAAAGATGGATTTGTTGAAAAATTACTAACAATCTATAAATCTTTATAAAAACAAGATCAATTCTGAAGTAACTCCATTTATTTTATCGCTCTTCTGTGTCATGGTAGCTCTTGATGACATAGAAACTTGAATTGCAAGACAAATATTGTTTGTCAAACCCTATAAATTGTCATTAGCAGTGCTTGGAAATTTTTGTTTGAAGTGCACTCTACTAGAAAATGAAATCTTGTGGAAAGAAAAATATTTTGTAGAAAAGTTAACTTAAGATCAATCTTTTTTTTCCAGAAGAATGGCTAAAAACAGTAAGCTTGAATATTTTTGTTTCAATATTTCTGTAATAAATATTTTTTTCTTTGACTTTTTGTTGCCTTTCTATAATAGATAGCTTTATTAAGACTTAAAATTTTATAAATGAAATTTTAATTTTATAAAAGCTAAGTTTATATCTACTCTAAATGCATTTTTCATTTTTTATTTGTTTTTCCATTTTGCAACAGAAAGTTCTAAAAATTGCATAAAATGCTATTCTTTGAAATCTTCATTTGCTTACGCTGTTGACATTTTGACTCGCGTTTTTGCTCAAGGCTAAAGTCAGGCTGAGAGACTTGCTTTCACAACCTGCTAGCTTGGGAAAATCAGATGTGGGAACTCGAATGTGAACAGCGTGGACGCTGGAGAGAAGACTTGCTGGAGCCTTACAGTGCAGCGAACCCGAGCCTACGTTCACTCATGGGTAGCATGGCACAGATTATTGCAGGCTCTCTGCAGGGACTAGTCATGCTATGCGCTGCATGAGATTGCTCCTCCTGCCTCTCAGTGCTTCCTCACAGCTTTCAAGAGGCAAAACAAGCTTCAGGTGTGAGAGAGGAAATGCTTCCTTCCTGTGGATAAGGTATAGGGAAATTAAGGTTATACTTCAGGTCCCAGGAAATCTAGGGTAAATTGATGATTAGCCCAGTTTTTACTCTGTTCTTGCTCAATTTTTAATTCAATTTACAACCTTCCTCTGGGAGGCATTATATCTAGACATCATTTGAGGCAAAATATTATTTTCAGTTTTTGTTTATTCATTCATCTGTTTTTTTTTACCCCTTGTTCTTCTAGGATAATTGTTTCTATGGATGAATCAGCATTCATTCATTCATAATTACCAAACCATGGTATCTGAGATACTGCTGTGATGATTTTTCTGAATATAAGTTGCCCTTTGAACAGCAACTGTCATAATCAAGTAGTGATAAAAGACATGAAAATACCTTCTCTAAAAGCATCACATACTAAGAAGGATCATCAGTGTATATTTTTCCTAGCTTAAAACTGAGTACTTAGATTATGTCAGAAGAGGAGATAAATTCTTGCTGCTTGCTATACTGTGTCATAGTATAATGTCACACAGTTTATACTTACATCGCATAAACGTCAGACTGTCACAATGGAGGAAAAAAAGTGGCCTTGTTCCAGGGCAGCCTGAACCTTTCTTTTTTTCCTTTTTCTTTTTTTTTTTTTTTTTTTAATTTTTCCTTTTGGTGGAGAAGAAAACACCCTGCACTGGGTGACCTTGCAGCCTCAGTGGAATGTGTGTGTAGGACACATCCTGCATTCTGGTACTGAGAAATTTAGTGCCCTCTAAATAAATCTCTGCTTGAAATACTGCTGCACTGTGAGTTGATATGACTGATGAAATGTTGTGAAGCCAGAATGAATCATAACAAGGTAGTTATAAGGGATGGGAAAGTGTAAATAAATCAAAGCAGAGATATTAAAACAATCTTTTAACGATAACATTTCATGGAAAGTGAAATGGTGGGGAACAGTCTTGGAGTAGTTTTTCTGAGTTTTCTATGTGGCAATTGCTAAGTTGCCCTCCAAGAAATCCACAGGTGTTACCACGTGCTTTTTGAGAGAGCTCAGCAGTGTGCTTCTATGTCTCACATTAGTGCTGTGTTCTGATGTTCAGTACAGAGTAAAAATTGCTGTACATCTTAGAAGAGGGAGGAATCTCTCCGTGCTTTTCCTAAGATTTGCTCCTAGGAATGGCATCTACTGGAAAGAGGAACTAAACCTTTGTGTATAATCACAGAGATTTTACTTAGGGTGAAGAAATGGGTTGTTTGGCGTTGGATCTGGATTCTTCCATTTAAGCCAATCTCTAATTCAGGGGGAAGATCACTGCAATGCTTTACAAGTCTTCAGTTCACAATTTTGAATTACTTTAGGCTGAGGTCTTGTCTTGCTTAACTGCTGCACTTCAGAAAGCACAAGGTATGGAAAAAATTACTAGGCACAAAACTCCACATTCAGTTACATAAACACATTTTTCATTTTACTGGCATATCTCAAAAGCTACAGCAATTCTAAGACTACAATCTCTAATCTCCTCTTCTCATGCTACAGTAGGTCAGTAATGGTCTTAAACTTCCTTTTTCTTTTTAGCTTGCTTGAGAATCTACATTCAAATTTAGCAGACAGACTTAAAACTATAGTGACTTTGCTATAAAAGCTGATGTTTGTTGGTTGATACACATGTAAACATATATATGCATGTATGTCACTAGGCTGCATGCAGTCGGTGCTTGGAAGGGACGCTTCAATAGCTTAATCTCTGTTTCTCCTTATCTCTCTTCAGATGGTGGACTTTTGCTTTTTATCTGTTTCCTCCTGTAATGAGATTGGCTTTTGCCATCTATTAATTTGAGCTGGTTCCCAGCTAAATAATTTGAGGAAAGAATTTGGATCTTCTCATCTTAGATTGTAGGAGAAATTCAAAGACGGAAATTGCATTAGTTGCGTTGCTGTTTATTTCCCTTTATGATTTCTTTTTTAATAGGAAGTTTTCAGTGATTCCATTATACCTTTTTAGCTCTTTGGAACACTGATGAAATAAAAGTTTATATTTTGTAAATATGAAGAACAGACTTTCCAGAGAAGTTGATTTAGGTTTCCTTTCCAAGAATAAATGCTGAATTTAACTCAAGAGGCTTAAAAATGCCTATGGATTTTATATCGCATTTTCAGTTACTGAGGTGGGATGATTAACAAAATACTTGAATAATAGGAATCATGGAATTTTTAGAGTTAGAATGGACCTCTAGAGATCATCTAGTCCAACTTCCCTGCTGACGCAGGAATGCCTAGAGCACATTACTCAGGACTGCATCCAGGCGGGGCTTGAAAATCTCCAGAGAAGGGGACTCCACAACCTCCCTGGGCAGCCTGTTCCAGGGCTCTGTCACCCGAACCGGAAAGAAGTTTTTTCTTATGTTTGAATGGAACTTCCTATGTTCCAGCTTGTGCCTGTTGCCCCTCGTCCTGACGCTGGGAACCACTGAAAAGAGTCTGCCTCCATCCTCCTTCAACCCACCCTTTAGATACTTATAAGCAAAGGAGAGAGAAAAGATCTTAATGTATATATACTATACAAAAACTAAGAGTTAGTTTGTGATCATGAAGAAACCCCTATGTTTTGAATTACTTTAGTTGCCTATAACAGTCTGTATGTTATTGGCTTAATTTATTGTATTGGCCTGGGTGCATTAATACTTCATAGACACATATCGTAAGTGATGATTGACAGATGTTTTAAGGCCCTGATTGAAGAATGTATTTTGGCACATGTTGATGCCTATTCAGGTGAAAGTCAGGTAAGTTAAAGCACTGCCTTGGATGTAGTGAAGCATGTGCTTAAATGCCTTCATGAATCATGGCCTAAATAATACTCCCTCAAGGTAAACTAAATACATTCCTCATTCTTTTAGCACTGAAAAATTTAGATCCCTAGGCTTTGTCATTCTGCTTCTGAGTGACTTCTTTGATTTGTACCAAAAAACTTTCCTGAAAATTATCACCACTGGAAAGAGGACAAAGCAAGCATTGGTAAGAGGCCTTTGATTGATCCTGAACAAAACAAAAGCAGGAGCATTAAAAAAGAATGACTTTCCTAATGAAGTTGCTATGGAAATGTCAATAAACAGAGAAGCAAATTAAGTGATCTCATTGGCACTTTTTGTTTGTTTCTGTTTTTCTTTCCTAGAGGCGTACGGAAAGGTATATATTGAGGATGTCTTAATGTTGCATCAGTGATTGTCATTTGGATGTCTTATAAAATGGTAATTAGGTCAGTAGGTCTGCCGCGGAAGGGGCAATTTGCTCCTATTCTTAAAAAGAGAGAGGGAAAAACAGTTGTATCCATTTAGAAGATACACTGCAGCGGAAAGTTCCCTGCCTGAAAAAAAGCAGTGCTAGAGGACGCTTGGTAGCAATTCTCAGATCTGGTCACATCACGGTGGCAGCCAGCTTTTATTTTGGCCTGCCAGCCATGCCCAGCCTGGAGTGTTTTAATTGCTGGCAGTGGCTGCCCTTTTGTTTTTATACGTTCGCTCTCTCAGTGTGCCTTCCATTATGGTTTGTTGGCAGCTCTGAAATACTGGTGGTTCCAACAGTGATTGCTTTCATAAGAGTCATGAGAGAGTGCACCTTTAATATTATCTGCACCATAGGTAGAAAGCAATAGTTATCCTTGGCAGCACGCCAGTGAATAGAAAGTGACATTTTAAATGGACACTACTGGTGCATCAAGCAGATGAAATTAAAGGGACGCTGTGACAGCTAATGAAAGGCTGGTATGGGAAATGTCCAGGGCGCATTTGCTGTTTACAGGCAAGTGTACCTGATTGGATGGGGATACAGCTGATTGCAAGTCGCAGTGGGAGTAAGGAGCTATCGCGTGACGAATGCAGCTCTCCCAGGACAGCGTTAGTTAGTCCTTGCCTGTGGAGATTCGTAGGTTAAGCAATATCATCTGAAGTGCCATCAGCAGTGGCTGGGGATTCTCTGGCTGAGAAAGAAATTTTTGCTGCTTCTTGTGGGGAAACAGCCTCTTGCAGCTCATTTCCAGATGTTAGCCAAAAAAAAACCCAAGTGCAAATGCAGAGAGAGCAGAGTTTAAAGATAGACAAAATCAACCTGGCATCTTACCTTCATTGGAAAGATTAAAAATAAATAAATAAATAAGTCAGTCTCAAAATCATTCAATAAGCTAAGGCTAGTTAACTGCATTTACACAACTTCTATCATGTGCTAGTGACAGCTAAAAGTGATTTCTGGAAAAATGTTTGTGTAAAAACATTAAGGGATCTACACGGCCATTTTAACAGAGTCTGTGTGCCAAATTCTAGTCCCTGTGAAGTAAGTGGGTTCTTCAGCATCGGCCTTGGTGCGACCATGAATCGGATCAAACTGAGTCTCTAGTAATACATCACTTCATTCAGCAATGTCCTGGCTAGCATAGTCAGTTTTTAACGCAGCTATTTTTACAGACATTCAATAAAATTTGATTTTGAGAAAGGTAATAAAATTTCAATACCAAAATTTGAAATAAAACTTTTTATTGTGGCCCTTCTGCATTTATTTTTCAGAATTCTCAAACAAATAATTAGATTTGGTTTTTTGAGCATGCTTTCATTTATATGCAATCATGGGTCAGTATTAAAACAGGAAGAACTAAGGGCAGGATTTCCAAAAATTTCAAGGCAAAGCTTCCAACACACAGATCCAAGCTGGATCTGCAAATGTGTTTACCAAATGTTTGGAATGAAGACTAGGTGTGTTCTGGCATTTTTGAATGCTAAAATAAACGCCATCACACTCTTAAGTTTTCTAAAAGCGTATGTTAAGAAGGAAGTTGCAAGTTAAAAACTGACCTGCCTATGAATATTTTGAGTGGTATGTGTATACATTTGCTTATGTATATATACCTAAAACAAACTAATGATCTCTTGTTCTCAGTAGGAAAATCCAAAACAGTTTTAGATGCACAGCTTTGCTGTTTCTTGACAGAGTAGATTAAGCCAGGCAGTTGATTCAGCAGTGGTGTTTCTGTTGGCATGAGGTTGGTTCTTCCTTTGTGGAGCTATGGGACCAACAGATGTTGAACTGCTGGGATTCTGTGAGCTGCTAAAAAAATATTGCTTAAAGAAAACCCATATCCATGGCACGCTAAGAATCCTGCATGGTTATATTCACCACGTGAATGTTTTGAATTTTAACACACTAGTGGCAACTTTAGGAAGCCACAAAAAAAGGAGACAACAATGTAAAAAGCTGGTGAAATATAACTATCACTAATAGACCTGATTGTCTCAAGGCATGATGTGAAAGGAATTGCAGGTATGTTTTTATTTCCAAGCAGCTTCATTCTTCTCAACAGGGACCTTTTGCTACTGAATTATTTAGGATCACGTTGTTTGTTGTGATTGAAGAGAGTTCAAATTTAGCAACCAGAAGGCCAACAACAATGAGAAACTGGGACTTCAGAATAAATAAGGATTTGAGACTGCGATGAGTTCTCATCCTGCCTTTTTCCTTTGCTCGTGAAACTCATGAGCACAGCTGGCACTTGGGGAAGGCACTGCTAAGACTGATGATTTAGATTTGTTGGCCTTACAGCTGGCTCCCTCTGCAAAGGGCAGACGCTGGTAGTTTCTGCACGTTGTTTATCTGGGGCACTGAGAAGAAAATCCCTTCTTGATTTCCTGCAACCTCATCCTTCCCTGCAGAAGCAGGGGAACACAACTCAGCTTGGTCCCAGAGGGGAAGGGGGAACAATGCCAAATGCTGGGCTGATTTCTGAGCCGACTGCCTGCTAATGGCAAAGAAACAGGTGGTGGAGGGTGGAGGGTGCTACCCTGGGGCTGCTGCAAAGGGAAGGGAATCCCCACTCTCTGGGAAGCGAAGGTTGTAGGAGGAGATTTAGGGATCTGTTTGTGGGGGAAGAAGAGATGGGATGGAGGACCTGGTTTTCTTTTGGTGCTTGGTGGTCACGGGGCTTTGGGCAAGATAAACCAATAGATGCAAAAATTCACATCTGGATCATCACTGTATCTTAACAACTGTGGCTGCAACAAGACATTAAAGGTATCCTTGACAAGGACCAGCATCCTTTGCAGAGGGCTGGATTGAGACTCATACAAACAAGTTCTGGGATGTATTTGGGACTCAAAGTTCCAGTCACGGTGTAGAGCAAAGATCCGTGGTATGAAATTTTGCCTCTGCCACACAAAAAACTGTTGCATTATTTTCAAATACCTATTGATTTCTAGGACTAATTTCTAATTACTTGACATTTTTTAACAAAGAACTGAAAGATTGAGCTCTAGCTTAAGGCAAACAGGATTCTTCCTGATACTTGGGATTTGGCAAGCCATATATGGTGATGAGGTACCGCTAGTCTACAGTATTTCAGGAAATACAGAGGCTGATGCAAAATTTGAATGCAGATATTTTCAGTGGTACAAAATGAACTTGCATTTACTGAAAAATGGCAACTTACACTGCAAATTGCCAATGGCATGTTTGAGTACAAACTGTTTTGCAGTAGCATAGCTGTTTAAATGGAAATTTGTAACGGATTAGCTACGTTTTTTAAGGATGTAGAGGACCAAAGGCCATAGAATGGTGTGGAAAGTTGGCAGATTGAAAACTTACTCTTAGCAGAAAGATTGTTCAAATTGAGCTTTATGTAATTTAGAGAACAAGAAGCATATACAATGAGCAGAAGACATAAATTTGTTTTCAGGCAAATCAGGTAAAAGCTGCTTTCATTTGCTTTCTTTGTACAGAAACCAGAGACGCTTTCTTAGCATACATAGCAAATTGAAAGTATGCATGCTTATTTACAGACTGAAAAGACTTATATTTCTATTCTAAGTGTATAAAATGCTTGAGGTTGGAAGTTGCAGTTAGCAAATGTCTGTGAGTAGAAGGGGAGCAGGAGAATAATTACCTGGGAAAAGTAACTTGAACCATCTACTCAGAGCACTTGAATTGCATTTCCTGTGTTTTCCAGATGTGTGTCTTTCCTTGTGCATGTTCACTTCTTCCTAAATCAGAAATAATTTAATTCAGTGAGAGTCTGTGTTTTTCGATGACCAAATCTGTATTTAAGACAAGAAAAAAACACCCTCTTTGAAAACAAAACCTTAAGAAGTTCCAATTCATAAGCAAGTAGAAATGTTATCTGGATTAAATCAGGGCAGCATGATAAGCCTGGACTCGTGGCTCCCAAGCAACATCTATTAGCCATAGGAACATAGCCAAATAAGAATATTCAGTCAATGACTCTAGAAAAAGCAGTTCATTATTTCCAAAGTTCAGAACGACCCTGAAGCAGCCATACCTACTTATACTTGTAGGATAGGAAAGGTCTGAGGGCACTTCTTCTGTGCTCCGTGCACTACAGAGTCCACATTCAACCTGTGTCAATCTGCAGAGCACATAAGCTTGCAGCGTAAGGGTGGAGGGAGGAAAGAGGAGCAAGGATCTGCCAATTTAAGAAATGACACAACAGAGAGGTAATAGCTCCCAGAGACTCGTATCTTTGTGAGTTCCTGCAGTGTGTCTGCAAACACAGTGGCAAGTCTAGGCAGGCCTGTGGCAAAGAGGTGACCTGTTAGCATAAAATGGTAAGTGCAAAATTAGCTGTTACAGAATAGATGCCAGTAAAAATCTCCAAACAAACCCCAAATAGATCAGTTTAAATTTCTCCTCATTTGTGATTCCTCAGTGGTGTCTTAGATTCATGTGGAGTTTCTCTACTTATGTCACTGGAGGAGACCCAAGGAGAATGTCAGTCATAGCCTGATTAGCATGAACTCCTTAAACTAAGGCTTCATCTTTGACAACTGTGATATAAACTTATTCTTCCAAGAGTCACCAGAGGACAGGTACCTATAGATGTCATCCATCACCTTCAGATCTACTGACTTACTTGCCACCTGCCTGCATAGACTCACTTTGTATTCCTTGACCTTGGTTAGGGTTTTTTTTTAAGAGTTTGAACTCTGCTGGACAAGTTCTGACCTGAATAGGAATTTTCTTCTCTTTACAGGAAGCTGTGGAGACCTAATAATTGAGATGAAAACTTCAGCCAGATGTGTAGTTTGCGTGCATTTAAAAAAAAAAAAAAAAAAAAAAAAAAAAAAAAAAAAAAAAAAAAAAAAAAAGAGGCAATAAAAATAGAGTCGTGCTGATGAATTTACAAGACTTTCTCAAACCCCTGGCTGTGGTGTCAAATTTTTGCTTTCTCTGACTAGGTAGCAGCTCTCCTTGAAAGCTGAAAAGGGCCAAACTGAGAATGCAAGAAGGAAAACAATGCTGAAAGCAAGGAGATTTGTGAAATAGGAAGCAGGGTATATCACAATATTATTCCCTTTCTCCTTGGGACCACTAATTTCATGAAAATTTGAAGCAAGGACAGCCACCTTCATCCACAGTCTGAGTAAATAGCTGGTAATAATAATCCTATCTCAGGATAGGATTTTGTTGCCATTTTTGCAGATGGGAATCAGCTAGACAGTATTGTAAAAGGCTAACTAGTTTGTGGGATTTGCTTATCTGGTATTCAGTGACTTGAGTTTCATTTTGGACTGTCTTTAGTTAATTTTAAGAGCACTAGGAACTTCCAAAGTTCTGGCGATCCCCATATCGGCCAAAACTTTAAAAGCTAAGGCACCCCAGAACAGTGAGGCTGTGGAAATTTGAGCTTGAGTGATTATTCTAAAACTCCATATCAAGTAGGAACCAGAAATGGAATGAGCGTTCTAGGGTTTCCTGGTTTCCCTGTTCAGGGTCTTGCTCTCACCAGAGTGACGAGTGGAAACATTTGTGCCTCCTTCGTGAAGGGCTGAGACAAATTGTTCCGATGCCAAAGGCACAACACAGCTCTCAGCACTGTGCTCTCCAAAACTGTCTGCTAGCAGATCATCTCTGGCGTTAAATCCAGGCTTATAACCTCATTCACTCTTTCAGCAATTCCACAAGTTATCGTGTGACACAGAAGTGCAACGCAGAGATGCCGCCAAGTGCAGGGCATGGATTTTGGCTGGTTCCCCCCAAACTCATCCAACTGTTGCTGTGACTCATGCTCTGTCCAGCCATACATGCTCATCTGAATTTCAGAAATTGTTTATCCCATTGATAAAATAAATGCACGTCAAAAATAAAATTATTTACCAACAGTAAGGTTGGTACCTGAATGGCCCTGCACCAGCACATGGTGAAACCCAAACTCTGTTAGCTGCTCAGATGACTGGATCCTACGCTGGTTACTGACACTATCTCCCCAGGTATGTAAATAGGACTAGGCAATTTTAACTGCTTTTAGAACAGTAAATTGCTGTCTTTGCAAATGTTTATTTTGCATACATTCCATGTAATTCTTTCCAAAACCTGACGCTTTTTAGTTTATTTCACCTCTCAACCCTTTTTCTACTTTAAACACCACCAAAAGGAGGCTGGATAGGAAAGGAAAAATCCATAGGAAAATGAAAATAAGCATCTGTACACAATCATACCCTCCATCAGTGTGAATACAAGGCACTTGAGTCTTATACAAAGCTGTGAACATTACTTGCCAAATTTGTTGCAGGTGTAGGCAGAAGCAAGAAAATATTGAAAGACAGAGAAAAGAGGGTTAAAACACAGGCACACAAACATTTATGAAGAACAGAATAATTCTGAACATGTTCCTTTAATATTAAATGTGTTACAGCTCTTTTCTTCTGTCTGCTTATGAAATATTTTGCAGCCAATAGATACTTAGTAGAAAAGTAACACAACAGATGGATCAGATGCCTCCAATAGTACAGGTTTTATCCAGGTGTAATTTTAAAAAATGCATTATTTGCAGACATGTAAAGTCCTGTGGACTCATTTTTAGAGAAATTAGTTTCTCTGTATATTCTACTGGCTGTGAGACTGGTGTAACC
>VYXH01005605.1:346041-398385 GCA_013397275.1 Burhinus bistriatus | reverse complement strand
GGGGGGGGATGGATTCGCGGAGCCAAAACGCTTTCAGAAACGCAACAGTTCGTCCTGCGGGGCTGCAGCCTCCGGTGGCGTTTGGCGTGTGAACTTCCCGCTCCGAAGTTTCGGGCACACGTTCCGGCGAGAAATCGCTGGAGAGACGCCGGTCACATCTTTTAAAACTACCTAAGTGCTTTAATTTGCCCACTCCGGCTTGAATTGCCGCTCACCACTCGCGCTCCCTTGCCACGCTGGGCGCCATGTGAGCAGGTAGTAGGCTTCAAGAACTTCTCGGCTAGGTTAACCTTTGATTTTTGTGCTGGGATGGCAATGCAGCGCACCAAGAACGCTACTGGCTAGAAGAGATTTTATTTTGTTTATTTCCGCTCTTCCCCTCCCTCTCCCAGTTTAGCAGAGGAACTCTCGCAGTATTGCTTGACCTTCGAGGAGGGGATAACTGCTGTGATATTTAGCAAGCTCTCTGCTACCACGGACGCTTTCTGGTCATCCAGCATCTTTCTAAGGGATGTGCAGTTACAAGATGTGAAGGTAATTAGAAAAAAAAGTAGCAGTTTCCAAGTCAGGCAGATTCTTGCAGTGAAGTGAAGCCACAGTTTAGGAATGAAGCTACATTTATAAAAAATAAGCCTATCAATGTTGATCTTTGTTATAAATTCAGGTAACATTCACCTTTAGGTTTGTTCTGACAGCAGATACTTTCTGGTTTGGTTTTAGTTTGTACCGAGTGATCGCTTCGAGCAGTCAGGAGAGGAGGGAGGCTGCAGGCGGCTGGGCAGGAGCCCGTCCGTGTTGGTTTGGGGGACGTTAGATGGTGGCTGTGGTGGGCATGGGGATGGCGGCCGTGGCCACCGCTACCCCTCACAGCAGTGTCTGTCCCAGAGCTTTCAGCTTCTTCTGGGCAGGGGGACCTCCCGGCGTCGGTTCTGCTGCCTTCGCCCACGGATGAGCTCAGCTGCTGCTTGCACCAGCATAAGTGCTTGGGAAACAGCTGTCCAGATGTGCTGGGGGTGTTTAAAGTTGGGTTTAGTCCTAGAAAAGACAACACAACTCTGGTCCTGCTCTCTGGTGTCCTGGTGTGTCCCCACAACGTGTACAGTTAGTGGAGGCGCTTCGGCTTAGCGTTTCGTGGCAGGTTTTCCATGTCTGGGGCTTGGGGGATGGACCTGAGATCTGGTGACCCAGCAGGAATCACCTGACGGTGGCCTTAGGAAGTCCCGTGGGGGTAACTGGAGGATCTGGTCTTTAATTGCTTTACAACATACTCATTGCACGGGTTGCTAAAATTCTGGGGGTTCATTCAAGGGAAGTTTATACATCTGGAAAACTCTGAAAAATACACAAATTTTTAAAAGTGTTCCTGACTGGAAAGATCGAAAAGGTCTCTGTGGGCTTTGTGAGGTCAGCACGGATGAAACGGGGAGGCAGGGAGACAGAGGCAGAGCCGCTCGCTCCAGGCCTGAGCCCTGCTGACTCTGCCCACCCCAGCACCTCGCCGTAAACCAAGAAACGTTCCGCTGAAAAATAGCGGTGAATTTGCTTTCATTGTACAGTAACTACTTTTTGCATGGAGGCTGAGCTACTCTTATCAAGATGGATAGGTACTCAGGAAATATTTATAAGGCGGGTTCCTCGACAGCCCCGCGCCGTTCCCAAGGCAGTCCGTCCGTCCGTGCAGACCAGGCGGGGCTGGCGTGTGCTCTCCCGCAAACCTTCACCTTCAAACCCCCGTACAAAGCACCGCCTTGTGTCATGGCCCACGGAAGAGCCGTGTGGTGCATAAGGCTTGAAAATTAATTGTGCCACTCTCCTTCTGCTGCAAGGAGCATTACCAATCCACTTTTTAAAATTTAAAAAGATCATATATTTTTCACATGCTCATTGTGCTCTTCAAAAAAGAAAGCTTGATTATGCTCCAGCCTTTTAAATCAACAGCACGCATACAAACTAGTAGGTGACTGAATAGCGTCAGGTATTTAAAACACCGAAATCGCATTCTTGCTAAATGCTTTGGACCACCTAGATGTGATGCAGCCCTGCTGGAGTCGGAGGGCTGCTCGCAGGCTAGCAGTGGTCCCTTTTATTTTGACATGGTATGTATTCTTGGCATCTTTCACTCCTAGATTAAATTACGGTGCTCTGGGACTGCTGTCGAATGGCAGCTACTTAAGTTATTAGAGTAGAACTGTGACAACATCTTGGTGCTCCTTATCTCTTTATTCTTAGCTCACTTTTTAGCGCACCGCACTCTCTATCAGCAGTTTTCATTCCTCCTTCTTTAATCTTACCTCCAGCCTTCAGTGTGTTCGAACGGCTCCTTTCAGCACCGAGGCAGTGAAACTCCCGACTCCAGCTCTGCGGGGATGCTACAGAAGCGAGCGGTGACGTTTCCCCATGGTATAAGCATGTTACCTTTGCAGTTTCACTCTTCCATCAGCCTGGGGCATCTCGTCTGCTCCCAAATCAGGGTATTCCTCACGGCAGCACACGTTTGCAGCTCTTTTTCAAGTGGACATGCCGCAAGCGTGTCTCAACACGTATAAAATACGCTGTTAAACACTTGCAGCTCACTAAACCCGTCTTGTACGTGGGAGGCTGAACTCGGGCACCAAAGTTCCCCCGTGCCACGTCAGCAATAAGGTTTCCGGGGAAGTGGCTGCGATTGCAGGTGCACGGCCCTGACCCATCCGCACCTCCAGCTCAGACTAAGTCCCGCTCCACTTTTCCCCCGTGCAAGGACTCGGTGTGCCACCAGCATAAGGATGTGAATGCAAGGCGCGCCTTTGAGTGACTTTGTGAAAGCACTTTTCGGATACGACCCAACAGCCCGTTAGACAAGACCCAGCGCGTTAGTGAAGCCATTCCTTTAAAGAGGGATTACTTTCAGTTCATGGGTTATTTCTAACAACCTTGTATAAAGACTCTGGTTTTAGTAATCACAAAATCATTTTCCTTATGTGCTGAAATCTCTCCCAGTTATTTTTTTTCATGCAGAAAGGGAAGTAAGTAAAGTACGGTGATAGAAAAGGTCGTACTCTCCAAACCATAAAAAAAGTAATGTCATCTCCTCTAGTGCTGGAGGTTAAATACTTTAGTGGGAAGTGTCAGGGATGTGAGAGGACATTGACTGAAGCGGTGGCCCCTTCCTTAAGCAACTGTCTTTGTGCACGGCCTCGAATCCCCCAGCGCAGAGACCTCCTGGAAGCAGGGTCGGGGGCCAGGAGGTCACCTATCGGGTGGCCACCAGTTCGAGGGAAAACGTGGCAGCAGCGCTCACCAGGGACCACGCCAACCAAAATCCCAGCAACTGCACCAACAGCCGGAGAGGCCTGTCAGGCGTGCGGAAAATGCAGCCGCTTCTCCCTCCGTATGAGGGTTTCAAACAAAAAAGAGCAGCGACAGGGAATGTTTGCCTCCAGGCCTGTTTGCTAGTGCAAAAGTGTTGCGACCTGCTGATGGAGACAGGTAAAATGAGGGAGGAAAACGTGAACGCTATAAAAAAATAAACAACAGCAAGGAGAATATTGAATTTAAATATTGCTAGCAGAGAACTCCACCAGCAGACTCTGCTGGAAATTATCTTCGACACCACGGTACAAAAATGCTTCCTTTTTAAAAGGAAAATGATCTAATCAAGATGTATGTGCATGGCAATATACTCGCAGGGAGAGTAAGTTGGAGTTATCTGCTTCAATTACGTGCACTTACTGTGTTCTTGTCCTAGCAAAGGCTGCGAATAATAAATATAAAAGAGTTTTTTCCAAACCCGTATCTTAGTTGAGTAACGCGGTTCCCATTCTGAGTCATACACAAAGTACGCGAAGGAGAAGTTACAAGGTAAAAATATTGTGAATATTTCTGGGGAATCAGGTACACAAGATGCTGTCTTGCAGCCAGTGGTAGCTTGATATCCAACGGGATGCCGGGATGTGGCCACAAGGGAGAATGGTTCGTGATCTCTTGATACGAGACGGGAAACTGGAGAAGGCTTCCGAGATCCCTGAGCTAGCCAGTTTAGATCCTACCCGTGCCCACCAAAAGCTAATTTGGAAATGATGGGACTGGCAAAAAAAATTTGTTTTTTCCCCTTGCTCCTATTCCCCCTCTGTGCCCTGCACCCCCGTGACGGGGCTGGTCGGGGCTTGGACATCCCAAGGCTTGGACACCTCCTGGCTCCTCCTGCTAGGAGAAGGCGCGAGGTTCAAATCCACGGCAGGCCAGGGGCTGCGATTTGCAGCCGGGAACCCAAAGCAGAAAGCACACCCGGGCGCATCTTACCATTCAAACGGCTATTTGTTCCCGTTCAGGTTGTGTATTTTTATAGCATAAATTATGAAAATGGATGGTGTTCCTGTTCGAGCAGCTTTATGAAAAATGAACTTTGGCTGAACACAAGCAGCAAATAAAGCAGGAAACGAGTTAAAAAATGATGCAGGCCTTCGTTTCTTTTAAGGTAAAATGACTGGTCCCAGGTGTCAACACCTCGTAGACCTGCCTAGATACATTTTGAACCCACTAAATAATAGATTTTAGTGTGGTTTTATTTGTCTGCTTTGTTTTGGGTGGAAATTTATCCACAATCTCCTTATTTCTGTTGCATTACCAGTAAAGGTTGTGTTTTGCTGGTTGAATTTACTTGACAATCAGACGCTCAATTTTTATAAGGCACAAATATTTAACCACTCTTTTATTAATAGAAATTACAAAAGATATAGGTAAGAGCTTATTTATTATTCATTGCTTTTATTTTACCGTAATAACTGTGAAATTTAGACATGAAGTAAGATACATGTTTTTCAGAATAACCCCGTATGCCCTGTTCTAGTGTATCAGCACAGAACCGAAGCTGGCCATCATGACAATCACGGATCCGAGAAAACAAGAATTTGGGGGATAATTTAATTAATTCATTAGTGCACTTGGACTATTAGCAGCATCAGAAGGTCTTTGCTACCTGCAGTTTTCCATTCCAGCACTCTGTTAAAAAGTAACACTGAAAATATGCTTCACTAGCTTTTTTTTTTTCTTTAAGTGATAGATTTATCTCCTAATTTTGCTCTTGTTTCACAGTCTTTTATAGGACTCTTGGACAGTTTATAGATGCCAGCTGACACCTGTAAAGTTCACCTGAAGCTGTTCAGCAATTTAAAACACTGCGATGCAATTTATCTAGAACTCTTAATGCACAAAAAAGGGAAAAATTGATTAGAGTCGATGACGAACTCTTCTGTTCTGTCTTTATAATGTGGATGTAAACCTGTCAGGTTTTACAACTGCCCTCACACTGCTTCAATTAAACATCTCTTTTGAGGGGAGACCGTGCCCTTCTCCCCAGCCTGGGGCCCTGCCGCCCCCGGTGCCTCGGCTCAGCCCCAGCCATGGCTGGGGGTCCAGCACAGGGACGGGGCGCGAGGCAGCATCACCATCAGCATCAGCATCACCATCACCATCAGCATCAGCATCGGCATCAGCATCCTTCCCCGAGAAAGGTACCGACAGCCCATATGTGGCTATGTGCCATTTTAAAATTTTATTTAACTTCATCAATTCAGATTAGTGAAAGAATAATAGAAACGGGAGGCGAAAAAACCTCTTACTTTGTTACTTGGAGAGGCTTTGCCCAGGTTTCCTGGGCAGACTGAAGCCCAGCGGTTTGTTCAGGCGGTCCAGGTGATGGGGTTCGACGCCTTCCCCTGAGACACTGCTCCACAGCACGCATTTCTCAGGTTAATCGGGTTTTATCATCTTAAAACTTTCTTTGACAAGCTCAGATGCTCAAAATAAAGGGACAAAAAATACGACTTGCAAGAGGTTCTTTATCTGTCCTGTGGTATTTTTTCTTTAAAGCTTGTATTTTCAAACTAACCTAAATATTCAGGAAGGCCTAGTAATTATATATTTATTTCAATTGACAGCTGAGAGGCTCTTGTATGTAATCAGGTGGTTGCAGCGTCTGTAAATCTGAGTAAAGTGCTGCATCTTGTGCTAATCCTGCTATTCACAATTATGTCAAGTTTGATCATCTGAAAAAAGCTGCCTTCTTGCTTGGTATTTATCATCTTTCAGACAGTAGACAGTGATCTTTTACTCCCTCATGCAACATTTCAGCAAGCGTTATATATTTCAGAGGCATTTTCGTGTATGTATATGCTACGAATTGTATGCAATATTCCAGAATGGTTCCACCAGTAGCGTACAGGGAAACATTATGGTATTAACCACCTCTCACCTCGCCCATTACCGTGTTTCTTTCCCTAACATACCGCAGTATAAGAAGCATCTGATTTCCTGTTTAAGTGCCATATAATCACTTGTTACACATAACAGCACACTTCCTTTTAATGCTTAAATCCTGGGAGCTGCGATTTCCAGAGGCCTCGTGACTGCTTCAGCGATCCTCTATGAATCATTGAGCCCATCAGACCTGATCCCGGGAATAAAACAGCCCACAGGGCTTCGCTGAAGTCCTCTTTGGATATGGACACAACAAACGGCACTGATTCAAAAAATAAGGTGGGTAACAGAGAACGCACAACAACTCTTGGTAAGCTTTTTCTAGCGATTAATTACTCCTCCTGACGCAATTTTCTCCTTATTTTCTATACAAATGCACCAAACCTTCCCTGTTAGGCCCAGGATCTTGCGCTGCCGACTGTCCCGGGCGGTGGGATTTGCTGCTCAGTGAATTCGTTGCGGCACTTGGACCCGGGCGCAAAGCAGAGGAGCTGCCCAACGCCGGCGCAGCCCGGGCGATGGCTGAGCGCGGCTGCCACCGCGGTGCGAGGAAGTGCTTCGACAGTAGCGCCAGCTGATGGATGGACCAAATTTGGGGGTTTGACCCCTGCTGTGTCCACAGCTCTGCCGTACGGAGCCTCCCTGCGCAGTAACTGTCCTGCTCGCTGTGAATGCCAATGGCACCGGGCTGGGCTCAGGCAGACGAGGTCCCAGCTTGTAGGGAGCAATGATTCAGTCTTTGGTCCCCCTTAAAGGGGGCCCACAGGAAAGATGGGGACAAACGTTTTGGCAGGGCCTGTTGTGACAGGACAAGGGACAATGGCTTTAAACCAAAAGAGGGGAGATTCAGACTAGGTATAAGGAAGAAATGTTTTATGCTGGGGGGTGGTGAGACACTGGCCCAGGTTGCCCAGAGAGGTGGGGGATGCCCCATCCCTGGAAACATTCATGGTCAGGTTGGACGGGGCTCTGAGCAACCTGCTCCAGTTGAAGATGTCCCTGCCCATGGCAGGGGGGTTGGACTAGACGGCCTTTAAAGGTCCCTTCAACCCAAACCCTTCTATGATTCTATGGTGTTGTGATTCTATGAATCTGAAAGTTTTAATTACTACAAACGGTAATATTTATTAGTTTAAGATGACTCTGCACGTGCCCCTACAGTGCCCCGAGCACAAGGCTGGGACCCAGGTCCCCTGACCTCCCATGTCCCCTGTCCCAGCAGCCATCAGCCCAGCTGGACTTCACCGAACGTGTCCCTGGCCCGGGGGGCTGCGGTGCTGATGCTCTGCTCGGCCTCTAACGCCCGTGGCAAAGCACAGCGCTTGGGTCACCTCTTTCCCACCAGGCTGGAGTTTGCTGTAGAGGGCGTGGGGACGTGTCTGTGGCCTACAGCAGCACATTGCAGAGATGTCCTGGGAATCTTTCAAACGAGACATCAATTATGTGGTTGCCTGGGATTGTGGGCAACCCGACGTGGTGGCTCCAGCGGTTCCATCCAGTATTGCACTTCCATATTCCTCTCTGGGATTTCCCAGATGAAAGTGAACGTGTCCGTAACGGTGGGTGAGCGTGGTGTGCTGGGTGTGTTTCGGAGGAGCCGTGCAGGCTCAACCGCATGTCCACCGTGAGCCCAGGGCACCATGCCATTGCTGCGTGCCTGCGGATCGGCTGTACCAGCACACGCACCGGGGCCAGCGCGTTTCCAGCAGCACCAGGGTCCCTCCGGCAGTGCAGTGTGGGTGTTTTGTGCATGCAGAACCATCCTTTGTTTGGGACTTTTAGAAGCGAGCCAGGCAAGTAATTCCTCCTTTGTCACCCGGCGAGATTTTGGTCTGTAGATTCAGTGGGCTGCAGTGGCGTGTGCCCGTCCTGGAGGAGCTCCCCGGCTGCGGCGCTGAGCGCTGCATTGAAGCATCACGCATAGGAAGGGGTGATGTGTCCCCAGCTCGGCAGCACTCACGGAGCACCCCCAAAATTCACAGACTCAGGTGTGCAGGGGTAGATTGGGCAAGAAATAATTGGGGTTTGGTTTCCTTCCCTTCCCGGTGAGGCCGGGCAGAGGCAGGCGGGCTGCACGTGCTGTGCCAGCTGCTGCTGATGGCTTCATCAGGAAGGGAAGGGTTTGCTCAGGTGGGTGCGATAAACCCAGCGACGATTTATTGGGTGGCTCCTGCATACCTAGGGCTACTTGGAGTTGCCCCAGCCAAGGGTTGGTTCTTGCTGGTGGTGTCTCCCTCGTGCACAAGAGGACACGTGTGGGCAGAGAGGCTTCTGTCTGTGTGGGAGTGATCCCGTCCTGGTGGCAAGAAGAGTTTGTTCCTTCTGGTGGGATGAATGGGGGTCTGCTGCATTCCTCAAGGTAAGTAAACTGAGGAAATGTTGGAGTGTCAGCTTTGCATGTTTTAAAAGCACAATAATCTCTAAGCTTTGGGATGCTGCGTGTCTGCAGGGACTCTGACTTTTGTATTTATTTGGAGGGGAGTGGTAATTTGTCAGGAGGGCTTTAAAGTGCCAGCCATGTGATGGAATCCCCTCCCTGAAGCTGGTGGGAGCTCAGTTGAGCTTACTGGGGGCAGTTTGAACTTTTGGGTGCTCAGAGGTGGGGGAGACCCTCCTTCTGGGAGTGGTGGGTGCTGCACTGTGCAGGCTCACGCAGCAGTTGAGCTGGACAGCTTGATGTGAGTGCCTGAGGGCAAGTACCAGGGCATGAAAAGTCTCTCGTCCAGCATTAATATTAGGCAGCGAGACCATGTGTAAGCTTATGTTGCCCACTCTGAGGAAAATGGCCCATGTGCATGCAAAGAAGTACCATATTTTACTTAACTTGCTCTAAGTTACTACTTTGAGGATGGTATGAAGCTGGGAGGGGGTTGCTCGAAAGCCAAGTGAGGGTTTCTGGCTGGTGCCCAGGACGTGGCACAGCCCTGCTCTCCAGAGCCAGACCTCCCAAAGGGGCCCTGTGGGAAGGGGAGGAAAAACCTGCCTCTGCCATTGCTCTCGCCCATTGAAGAAACGTAAAGAATGTCCAAATCTAGAGCTTAAATATGGACTAATGCACAAGTGAAGTGAAGCAGGGAAATTGGAGAGCAAATTGCTGCTACTTTTTTCCTCTTCAGTGCAAAAATGGGGGGGGGAAGTTTCTTAACAAGGCTTGTTTGTAGGAGCCTGTGCCTGGAGCCGTGCTATGGGGAGAGCATCTCAAACACTTTGGAGCTGACCATCTAATGACAGTGCTTTTAATGGTTTTGTTCTAGTCCGTGTCCACAAATGCAGATCGGTATCTGCTCGTTACAGCTGGAATGCCTCAGGGATGTAATCTTAGGGCTATAATTTCATGGTGATGAGACCAAAGTCAAGAAATATCTTCTCTGGGCATTGCTAGAAAACCAAACCGTCCATTATGGGTCTCTTCTGGCAGTGCTCAGGAGTGCAGATACCTCAAGCCACTTGGATTGACAGCAGCCTGGGACACCACTGGTGTCGCACAAAAATCTGCCAGCCCTGGCCAAGCTCTGGCCAGCAAAGCCCTCCTGCAGATCCTTTGGGAGTGCTGGGACACAGGAAAGGAGCTGCTCTGACTCAGAAGTTAGCAATAGTAAAGTAAAATGAGTTGATACAAAAATTGACTGTATTGGCTTAGAAGTAGCATTATAAATGCCATTAAATTCAAAATAAGGCTTTAATAAAGCTCTTAAAATCCAGCAAATGTAAAAGTACACTAAGCGAAGCTGCCTGTGGAAGGAGGTCCTGTCCTGAAACGTTTGAGAGATCCTGGAGAGAAGCGTCCGTGCATGTCCTCAGGCCACTGCTGATGTGGGACCGGTCCCTCCCCGCCGGCTCCCTTCAGTGCAGGAGCATCTCCTGGTGCTGCTCAGGACCGGGTTTGCCCCACCGAGAGTGAATAGCTCTGATTATTCCTCATGTAAGCTGGTATTTTAAAACTCCCGAAATGTTTCAAAATGTTATTTTGTTTTGCGAGCATTATGGTGGGGCCCATACTGCATGGTGCGTGACTGATTTGGGCAAGATGCAGGATTTATCTTAGTGAAAAAATCATGAGAGGAAGGAATAGGATATTTATTTTCTGTGGGGGCTGGAAGCAGGCACTGGTCCACGCTTGTGCTTCTGATGTGTCTTTAGTATCTAACAAATATGTTGATGACGATAGTCCTAAATTGACTTGGCTGATGCCTAAAATGAGCTGGATATTGCTGTAGAGAAACTGTCTGCACTTTATTAGATGCTCTATTTTATTTGGTTTTGAAAAACAGCTTTGACTTGAATGGATCTTCCTGATCTGGGTTGTTTGGTGCACTAATTGTAATCTTGTAGCCATAACTCTTTAAAATATCTCTACAGATGTACTAATAGATCCTGTTAGGGTAGTTAAAGTATAAAAACATTTGTCTTTAAAATACCATTCTGTCTCCTCTTACTGAAGTAGAATGAACTTGTGTGATCTTATCAGGCTTTGCAGGCCTGCCATCTACTGGTTGTTTCTTTGTAAGGTGGTTCGTGGGGCCTCATCTCTCAAACTCTTCAGAGAAATGTTTTAAACTTCTTTAATTGAGCTGGTGGCTCCAGGGCCAGAAATGCCGCAGGGGACAGCGGCGACAGCCTGTGTGTGCGCCAGGCAGGGCTCGCTCCCAGCACCAAGGGCCGCACCAGCCAGCGTTTGCCTTATTCCTGCCCTTTTCAAACGCCGTCCAGCCGAGATGGTGGATGCCCAGCACGCACACACATGCGGGTGTTGTGGCTCTTCCAGCTGACTGGGAGAGAAGCCTTGCTGCCGTACGGCTGTCCCCCTCCTTTCCCCCGCCCCGGCGGCGCAGGGAACAGTTGTTCTCTTGGACTATTTTTGTCCTGCGTGGACAGCGGGCGCTCCCTCAGATCTGCTGAGCGTGGCTGCCTCACCCGCACGCCTGGCCCCGTACGAGAGGCAGCGGGGACAGATGACACCCACACCGAGCAGGTCGGAGGCAAAGCCGCCAAGGTTATGCTTCCAACTTGCAATCAGTAGTTTCTCGGCATGTAGCGTGGCTGGTATTCCCCCTTTTCTGACTTTTATTACTGCTTTCCCAGTGGTTGGGAATGTTGGTCTTCCCCGCGCTGTTTTCCAGGTGCAGCCGTGCCAGGACTCGCTGAACTAGGTGGATGCTTTGCAAGAGCAAAGATCCCACCAGGTTGTGGTGTGATTTACAGTGAAAGAGTTTGAAGGCTCTGCAGTGAGCATCTGCGCGATGTGCCCGGGTGTGCCGTCCCCTCCTGGAGCATTTTCTTGAACGTCCCCTCTGCTTTTACATGTTTCTGCTTAGTCCCAAGTGAGATATCGCTGTGCTTCAAGAAGAGCCAGCCCAGTGCACTGAAGTCCTCGCTGAAGGAGGAAGCAATAATTCTTTATTTAAAAGAGATTATAGCTTACTGCTGTAAATTACTGTATCTCTTTATTTGATCATGTAGCTAACGGCTCTGTGAAGGCTTAATGACAACTGGAGCCTTCTGCTGCACCGTGGCTGCTGAGTAGGAGGCTGAGAGCTGCTCGGGGCTGAGCAGGACCCGTGCACGGCGTGGTGGGCTTGCATTGCCCTCTCGTGAGTGGTGGTGTGGGTGCAGGGTCGTCATGCTCAAATGAAGGTTTGCAGGTAGGAAGCGGAGCTGGGTCTCCAGGCAGGGGAGGGTCTGATCCTACAGCTGCCCCTTGGCCACGGAGCCTCTCATTGACTGCGCTTCCTCTTCTCTCTCTTCCTTCTGAAATCTACATATTACTGCGTACTTTGTTTTCTTTCTTTCTGCTTAAGTAATAAATTATCAAGTAATAGCTGCTACAGGTGAATGAATTTTAATAGCCCTTTCTTCCAGCTGTAGGTTAAACTTCTGGGCCCTGAGGAGGTCTCTGTGGTTCCTATGCCTTTTTTCCGAGATTAGCTTGTGGGGAAAATTCCTGGGAGGTCAAAGATAGGGTGTGCTTAAAAATGAGCAACACTTGGGTACCTTCTTCCTGGCTCCCATAGTCTTGGCACCTCTGGGCACCTCATGGGAAAGCCTTTCCTGGGAGCCACTGGCTCCCGCAGTCCTGGAGCGCTCCCTGTCACCCAGCTCTTACTGGAACAACTGTTTGCAGCAGAGCGAAACCCTGGTCCCACCGAAATCAATGCTATTGACTTCACAGCAACTGATGAATTAGTCCTGCTGAATAACAGCTCTCAACTTTTACACTGATATGTGCAAGGGAAAAAGCTTTTAGTGGTCTGAATTCCTGCCTGAGCCCAATTCTTGTTTTGCTGTGTCAGATACGTTACCCAAAACGGAGTCAGCTGTTGAGCTGTGAATGTGTATGGCAGAGCGGATCCAAACTCTTTAAGAAGACCAAGGCTGTGTTTGCTAAGGCTTAAAAATAACATCTCGCCAAGCACAAGCTGTAATTTCCTGGGCCTCATGGGCGAGGATGCTTAGCCTTGGGGAAGGCAATGGTGCCACCAGAGCTTGGCCTCGTGTTTCACACGGAGCATTGCCTCCAAACTGCTCTAAATCACATCGTGTCAACCCAAAGGCATCCTGCACCCTGTAAGGGGCTGTTGGCATCAACCTGAGCTGTGCCCTGCCCTGGTGCTGGGGCAGGGGCCGCGTGGGGGCTTCCCCCCGTTGCTGCTCTTGCTCTCTCGGGTACCTCTGCTGGCAGATAGCAGAGCTGGTGTGGTCTTCACCGGCAGAATTTTGTGACCGGGAGAAGATGTATCTACCTCAATCTGCCTTTCATAAGAAGTTGGGGCTGGTAGGATGGTGAAAAGCACTGTTGGCTAGTGACAGGAGCTTTCTGAGTAAGCAAAAAAAAAATACCCAACCCAAAAAACCCAACAACAACAAAACCCTGAAATGATGATTCTCAGTTCAGAAAGTTTAGTAGCTTTCAACTTCAATGTTAAAATCTTTTGGCTTCAGATGACATTTTCTTTTTTTTTGCGCAGTTTGCTGTGAAACCTCTGCGCAGGCTGGAGCGGTGGGAGCTGGGGTCCGTGACGTGGAGGGGGGCTGCCCTGGGGCACAGCGCAGCACCCCCTGCTGTGGTGGGGCACCTGTGGACGTGTTCACTGGCTTGTGGTAGTCTGGTGGTCGCACCCATATTTCGTGTTGCTTGCTCCTAGGGAAGACAAGTGCCCTCCTTGCTGTGTCTGGCTCCATGGTGGGTCTGGCCGGTCCCCGGGAAGGCTGTGGGCATGGGGTGGGCTGTGCCCATGGGAGCTGCCGCCCTGCTGGAGCGTCCGACCTCCCACGGCGATTCCCGTAAACATCTGTCAATATTAGTCACATATTCTAGGTTTTTAATTGATCACGCTGCCTCCTTGTACATGATGTTTTTTCCAGGGTTTTACCATAATAATGACTTCTAATGAAGCTGATTATGTCTCCCATAAGGAACATTAATAGATGAATGCATTGTTCTTAAGGTACATCTCTTTATTGAATGAGCTGTAATGAGCGCAGTGCAGTGCTCCACGGAGCGTGGTGTGCGTGGTGCTATATGCACACCATGTACCTCGGCCACTTTTTAACTTCTAGGCTGGATTCATTCTGCAAGAGATGGGGAATGAGTCAAGTGTCTGAGGCAGCAGAGCTGACTGGCGTCGGTGGTGGCGGCTGCCAGGTTTGGGGCACAAAACAAGCTTTTACACATGCTGATACACAGCTATTGCACAATTAGTTTGCGCTCAATATTGCAGATCTTTCTTTCAAAAGAAGCATTGATGTGCTTCACCACTGCAAGGTACAAATTGAGATGTCAAATGAGTCCTATGCAACATGAAACACACAGCGGTTATTTCTACTTATTCTATAGGTCAAAAAAGGCACAGGTATTGCATTCCTTTCCTCTGTTTTCTCTCCCCATGTGTCTTACCAAATACTTTTCTTTGGACTCTAAAAGCATATAATCTTCTGCGCAATGGCCTGTGCATGTTCAGACTCTAAATCCTTATGAAGTTGAGCTAATTTTCCTGCTTCAATGTAGTGAGTGTTAACAAAGTATTCTATCTAACTAGTGCTGTGAAATGCAAATTAGCACTTCCGTAGTAGTTTGCTTATTACAAACTCATTAAAATGCGTAACCCAAAAACTCTCTACTCTCATTATGGAGCTCTGTGCTATATCACTCCATACTATAAAGCAGCTGCATGTTGGCTCTTTGATATTGGAAACCCTATTGTCATTAACCTCATTATGACAATACTTCTTTATGATATTTGAAATGCATGCCTTTCAAGAAAGAATGCTATGAGGATGATAATATTTTTCTGTTTTGCATAATACAAAGTGAGGGGGAAAATGGGCAGCAGGAGATGAGGAGACTTGGATTATTTATTAGCATTCTCAGAAACAACTGTGGTTCTGTAAGCTTAGACACCAATAAATGCTTGTGCCTTTGACAGTGATCTCTTCGCTGGGTGGAGAAAGTGGCTCACACAGTTTTTACCCTTAAACTCTTCCGTTGCTGTGGATAAGTAACCCGGCACTTGTATGAGACCTGAGGTGTTTGCAGTGATAAGTTGAGGGTGCTAGCTCCAAATGAATTACTTTGCCCTAAACTTGTTCATGCTTGTCATACTCTCCATCCTGAAGAAACATCCCCTGAACTTAGTGAATTCCTCTAACTATGAAAGCTTTTTTGTTTTTACCATTTTGTATTTTTTCCTGGCTTTTTTTATGTTGACTTTGAGACTGGAGGGAACTGGAGGTGCAGGTGGTGCTCAATGGGCAGGCACACCTTGGATCTACACGATTGCAATGTTTTCTGTTTTCATTTCAGTTTTTTCCTGTGTAATCCTCACTATTCCATTTGCTACTGAGCTGAATTCTTCATAGAATTACAATGAGTTTTTGGTAAATGGTAATACGTCAGAAACCATGGTTATAATGTAAAGTTAGGACTGTCTTTCCCTCCTTCATGCATAACTTAACATTTACTACCACTTTTATCAGCCAGTCACTCTGACACTGGGAAATAACTGTTTTTAGCTTCACAGCTTGGTAGGCTGGCACAGGCAGGTCTGCCTGGGACTCTGTGGGCATCTGCCACCCCTCTCCATCCGTGGCTCTTCTGACCAATTACTTGTGTGGGAATCGCCCTTCCCACTGGCTGAGCTTAGCTCCTGTCCAGCTGCTGGTGTGGGACCTGCCCCAGTGTGTTTCTGACTTGAGAGGACTCTGTCAGTTGGATCATCCTTGTCTGCACGTGCAGTGCTTCCTTCAAAAAACTTCAGGTACTTGTGTTATGGCTTTATTTCTGGGATTGGATTTTCATTTGTGTCCCAGGTTAGCGTTAAGGGACATGTGCACATGGTGGTGATGGAGAAATCGGAACTGCAATATTGGTAGACCAACAGAACCAGCTTCTGTTCCCAAAACGCGCTTTTGAGTGTTTGCTTCCTTGTCATTCTCAGTGAAGTTTCCTTCTGATTTGCACCCTGTATATCGACACCCTTTTCTGTCTGGATCTTACGTTTGGCAGAACGGAGATGAGTATAGCCCTCTGGTGTTCCTGTTGGTCCATCCTTCCTCGCTACTGCTGTTCTCTTGGATGTTGTATGAGCTGCTGTGGCACTTGCTTTTCTGTGCTGCTACAATGATGTGGCACAGGTAGAAAAGGTCTCTCTTTCCTGGAGAGTGTCTCTAGGTTTCTTCTCAGCCCTCCCCAGTGTTGCGCTGAATGGAGGGGAGATGGGAGGTGGAGGCGTGAAGGGCGGGGTATATGGAGGAGAGCGGAATGGTTGTGGCAGCAGTGGTGTGGGTAGCGTTGCACCCCCTCTGTTCTGCTTTCCTCAACTGGCACTTATTAGAAGCTAAATACGACAAGTGACAGAATGACTGGAGCAGGGTTCAGAGCCAGGACCTTCCCTGGCATCGCCCCGGGCGGGTGGCTGCAGCGTTGGGCTTTCACGCTCTGGCTGATAGCAAGGGCAGCAAACCCCGACCAAACTGACGTGCCCTTTCAGCCTGCGCGTGTCGTGGGGAGAGCTCGTGCTGAAACTTTGGTAACGTTTTGTTTACGCGGCATAAGTAATGCTTAATCTGCATGTCTGATTGGGAATACCTTTTTTTCATCTGAGTGCACTCCATTTTGGCTGGCGTATCTCTGGGGTGAATAACAAAGAGGATGCCAGTTGTCTGGAGGAGAAGCAGTTCTCTGAATCACAAAAGAGCACACTTTATCAGAAAATCTAATAATGTGCAACACTTTTGTAAACTAAACCCTGTGTGACCAGCTGGAACTTTGAAAATTTTACAACAAGCCGTGGGGACAATTAATCATAATAGAGTCAACTTTCATGCAATTTTCTGAAATAGCATGCAATTACATAATTTTTACAAGGGAAAACAGGGTTGGGGGATGGTTTAGGGGAGGAGTTTTTGTGTGTACAAGCAGGAGTATTATTGTGTCCAATGAGCTGCTGCCCAGGACGCGGAAAAGCAGTGTATTTGGTTCCTGTTAGTAGCATCAGCTCACATTAAAGAATAAATTTATCCTTTCCACGTCATTGGCCAGGATGTGTCTTCCAGAAAAGTTTGGAGCAAACACATGGGACTTTATCGCGGGAGCTGTTCTACACAGCGACAATAGATCAACAATTTTTTAAAATGTTACAAACACTGGCATTAATTCTAGTCAAAGCAGACTCTCCTACTGACAACCTTGCCAAATAACCAGCTTCCTTCTTTTGCTGGATTAGACATCACGTATTTAACTGTATATTCCAGAAGTGCCTCGGGAGCCTGACATGGTGATACTTCTCAGAAGGCAGCTATGTAACTCATTAACTTCTTAATTGGGGTGTTGTAGTATGGAGAGTGCTTTCCTGCATGTTTAAATCTGGTGCCGGTGGGCAGGAGGGACCCGAGGGCAGGACCGAAGAGGGGCTCAGCCCTTGGGCTGTCCCGTCCCCATCCCTGCTCATCCCCTTGAGAAACACAAGTTGGTGCTAATTGTGCAGTATCTGCTGAGGTCTGACACGTCCGGCCCTTACGTGGCTGTGGATTAGTGATACGTGTTTCAGGAAGGAGCCCCTGTCCTCACAAGATATCCAGAAGCGTTCCTCTACTAACGAATCTCGCACAAAATCCCTGATTTGCACAAGCAGTGGTGCTCGTCTCCAAGTCCTGGCTTCTGCGAAGGGGGTTCGTCCTCGGGCTCGTGGGGAAGGGAGGGACGGCTGCTGCCTGGGGTAGCACTGCATGTGGTTTTTTTCATTCCCTACATGAAGGTTAAATTCCAGCATTTCAAGTCTCCGTCTTTCTTCTCTTTTTCCTTTTTAGCAAAATCTGCTTAAATTTTGAAATAGGTTCTTGAACAACTCCCAAGTCCGTCCCTAGTGAATTCCTCCACCATTAAGGCTGCTCTTTACTGATGTTTCCCGTTCATTTTGGTGGAATGAAATGGCAGTCTGTCTCTTACATGATGGGTAAAAGCAGCAGTAAACTGAAACTGAAACAGAAGTACAATTCACAAGGGAAGCACTACTACAGGTTTAATGTATTCCCATCAGAAATCACAAAAGTCTTTCAGGGTCTTATGTGTTTATCGTTAAACTTCTACAGCACTTGGATGACTGAGGGCACCTGTACATTTTACATTTTGTTGTTGCATGTAGAGGTTTTATAAGCAGCTGCTGAAACTGCAAGAAACTCTTTGCTTTTACAAGCTCAGAGCTGGAAATGGTGGTGTTGCTGGGGAGTGACTCTGGGATGCTCTTAAATATTTTCGGAGGTTTGTGGTATTGATTTCCTGTGGCAGGTTGTAATACTGTGCAGCAAGTGTCTGCGCTTTTTGAGGATGCAAGTAATGCTAAAACACTCTGTGCCATTGTACAAGTGGTTATTTCTTCACGCACACTTCATTACACAAAACAATTATTTATTTCAGTCCGTGTATGGCTCAGAATCTTCTTTCCAACGAATAAACGTTAGCATGTAAGCCATGATTTCAGCTAGCTCTGTGTGTAGCATTTGTAAGGGTATCAGCAGTACACACTCCCTGAGAATGCTTTCTGCCTCTTCTTTGAAATGCAATTAGAAATGGTTATGTTTGTGTATCCGCCGGGAGTCCAAGTTTTCAAATTGCTGAGGAGTTTTCCCTTATTTGATTTTTTTTTCCCTTTTTTCAGCCCTAGAGAATCTTTATAAAATAGCCAAGTGCTTAACTTTGAACTGGAAGGCAGGAACACAGCGGACCACGTGAAAGCAATGAGTTGGTAACTTAGGCTCAGTATTAAAAGAAGATTAAGAAATGTCAAAATAAGAGGAAATAGGGGCAGTACAATGGGCATGGACACTTGATCAGATGAGCCGGGGGGGAGGGAGAGTTGGTTCCTCCAGCACATACCAGACAGGAGCTGGGGCGCAGGGTTTCAAGTCCCGTACCCTTATCTTGGTACCTTTGCTCCAGTTTATCTGTTGTCTTGCACTAAAAATTTGTCACGGAGTCTGCAATGGAAATACTTCCGTAATTGCCCGTATTATATGGATCATTGACCTTCAACAGTGGAACTGCTGAAGCAACTGTCCATTTATCTGGAAAATTACCACATGGCAAGAGCACATTAGGCCGTTTTACTCTGTCTCCTCTAGCAAGTGTCCGGGTGTTATTAGCTGCTGGACCACACGTCTTTGTTAGTGATTAGATACAGAAGGAAAGGAGATAACCCTGCCCGCTTCCTGTCGCGGTAGCTTGGTCTGGTTTCACATCATTGAAGAGCCAGCAAATACTGGGTTTGCTCATCAAAGTTAAATACCAGGTTGAAAATATACATGTTGAAGTTGTGGATCAATGAAACAACACAAGAAATGAGTGGCACGCAGGAGCCAGGGCTCCTGCTGAAGCGTGTTGCCCAAAATGCAGTATTCATTGGGGCATCGGCATCTGCTTGTCTGTGCCTGTGCTGCAGCCTGGAGTACTCCCAGTATCGTGGCACACCGAATTCCATTGCTTATGTTTTGGATGAAGTTGCCGGTGGGTTTGAGGTGATCAAGGTTTAGAACTTTCCCCAGATTCTCTCTAGTTCGGTCACATGAGGTTTGATCACACCCTGGGCTCCATGGGTGAAATTTTTGTTCATTCCCAGCACAGGATTCTGCACTTCTGTGGCATTAAAATTCATGCTTCATCGTAGTTTTGCTCGAAAGCCCCTGCCTGCACAGCCCTGCTCCCCATGGTGTGGTGGCAGCTCTTGGACTGTCTCACATCTCCTCCAGCGGCTCCGTGGCAGGAAGGAGCACGAAATCTATGTTTTGGGGATAGACCTGCAGGGGCCTGCAGTAGGGAATGCTGGTAAGACATCAAGGTACATCTAATCACAACATGGATGGCAGAATAAATCCTCTGAATGGGGCGTTTTCTTACAGATATCTCCAAGGCAGGATGGGTATAAGGTGGTGTGATGGGAGAAGGTCCAACCCTGGGACTCTGCTGTGTCTCGTGGGCAAGTGCCGGGAGGTCCCTGTGGCTCGGTGGGACGCACAAGCACCACTGCGTGCTGAGGGTGGAGGACGAGCAGCTCCACGTGGGCGTACTCCAGTGACAGAACGAGGACACTTACAGCCCCAGCGTTTTCTGAACCAGAAATGGGTCTGAAATGGGATCAACAACTTGCCCAGGGGCTGGGGGTGGGCTGGGAGCTCATCCTGGCAGAACAAATCCGTTCTCCAGCTCCTCTGGTTTCCTCTCGGACATGAAGTGTACTCGTAAGCAAGAAAGAAAGCAAATAACACAAATTTCAGTGCAAAAACTAGATTCTGCTGCTGCTGCCTGAAAAGGGAAGCCTGGAGTAAAAGTTAAAGAAAAAATTCTGGATGGGTGATTTGCATTATGTACTTTTTTGTTTCTATAGTAAATGTCACCATCGTGGCTGTTATCTTCTGTTTTGAAGTTATGGTATCTCTCATAGGAATCAAAAATGGCCACAGTGTTAGTACTAAATGGATTTTAGATTATTTTAATGAAGTTTGGGGGGGGGAGTAAAATCCATTTATTGTTTGTTCAGAGAAATGTGTTTATAGAAATTTATTTATTTGAAGAACTTCAGGTAAAGAGGGGGGATGAAACCAAACTTTTCAGTGACAGTTTCATAAAGCCACTACAAAATTACTAAAATACAGTACACTGTAGTAAATAAAGCGATATCCTTCCCAAGTGTAGCTGCAGCTCTCAGCTATGACTTTGTAAGTTACTGTTTACCAGGCAAAACAAAGGATAAAATTAGATGCTCGTTAACTTCGGTTACACTTGCCTTATCTTGTAAATCTGTATGAGGGTTTAAAAAAAGACAAATGAATAACCGGCTCACGGGTGACCAACGCCATGTGCTGCAGTTGCTGTGGTTCCTGGGGCAGCGCATCCTTCTGCCTTCTCTGCTTCTGTCGCTAATACTGAATACTTAAAGGAAAAAAGCTTCCTAATACCAGGAAACTTTCTAAAAAATGAAGTTTTATTGGACCTATCTCAAGCACTGACAATGACTTGAGCTGTAGACCACTGTATATGAATAATCCATGTAAAAAGAAGCATTCCCCATTTATCTTGACTCTTGCACAGTCCTGAAGCAGTTATGTTGGGACGGTCCAACTGGATTATTCCTTTGCCTTATCCCATGGTTTGCAGCACCTTCCCGGCAGCACAGCACCCTAGGGGGAAGTCCGCTGGTCTCCTGGGCTGTTCCGCTACTACAAATATTTGTATCTTTACCCGTATCTCTTGCTGGTGGGGAAGGTACTTGCGGAATATGGAGGTGGTAGATCAGATACTTTCCTTGCTTCAACTCTTCCTTCTGGAAACTTTGACTATTTCAAAGTGTGTTTGGTGTGGTGTGTTTGGTTTTTTTTTTTTCTCCCTGGCTGAAATTTTACCTGGAAACTCAAAACTTTAGGTCAAAACACTTTGGTTGAAGATAATAGCATTCCTCCTGGGCAGGTTAAGACATCTCCTGGGTGCCATGCAGTTCCTTGTGACTTGGACTGGCCCTGGCATGGGCTCGTGCCTCCTCTGGCACCCAGGCACAGCACCCATAGGCTGCCTTGGGCGGAGGGGTGGTTTTGGGAGAAGGAGCAGGGATTTACCATGTCTGACATGGGAACTGCTGGAGAGAACAGCAGCAACTCTTCCGAACGCATACATGTGTATTTTCTTAATCCCAAAGTTAAGCTTTGCGCTGGGTTTCCAGCAGAAGTTCAGCTCTGAAAAAAAAAAAGAAATCAATGTGGTTTTTAAAAGCTGAATAGCTTATAAATATAGGTGCTAGTTAACGGTTTTCAATGAGCTCTTTCAGAACTTGTATAGAAACTTCGGAGACTTATTCTTAAATATTGTAATTAGCTGTAATTTAATCTACTCTCTAAGCAAATGCCTCTAAACACTTCTGTTATTCCTCTCATTTCCCACAATTTCTCTTATCCTGGTGATGTGCCAGGATCAGGTACGGAGCAACCTCGGAGCAGGGCCCTTACCTGCAGACCCCTTTGCAGCACGCAGCTGTTCGCATCACGCCTTTGATGCTGCAATAAATCATTATATTCTCAATTTTGATATTCTCCTTAGTACTCTCCTATATCTCTTCCATCATGGACACTCCACTGCGGTGTCCTATTTATCTCTGTTGAATCCCACGCTGGAGGCAGAACGTGGGAAGGCTCACGGGAGGAGCCGTAGCAGCAGGGACTGAACCGGGGCTGCCCCCAGCCTGGCGAGGGGCTCGTGGTGGGGCTGGGAGTTGGGACGAGCAGAGCCAGGGCTCGGGTACTGGGAGTCAGCGGCAGACGGAGGGTTGTGATAAAGTGTTTGTGTGGGATTTCGTGCCGAATTTGAAGGAAAAGGAAAATACTTATTCACGGGTTGAACTTGTGGTGGGTGAAGGTAGCCAAAGGTGCGTAACGTGGGTGCAATGAAGCAAGTTCCCATTGAGCTGGAACAGGGGTGCAGATTGCTCCAAGCCACAGAAGAGATGGGCAAAGCAACAAATGGGGCTGGGTTTTGTTTCGGTGGACAAATAAAGGCGATGATGTATGGGCAAATCTGGTATTTTCAGACTCGCATCAGAATGACCAGCCTCTCACCGCCGGTGAAGGTGTCCTGGCCATGACCTGGAATGTGTCTGGTGCGTCAGGAGAAGGATTGCCTGGCCAAGGACTGCAGAAAGCAGCAGAGAGACTTAAAGCCGCCCTGCCTCTCTCTGTCCCGATGTTTTATGGCTGTTGGGCCATGACTGGTATGACTGAGGGAGCTGGGAAAACACAGAGCACTTTTAAATATACCTGTATTTGAGAATCTATGGAAAACCGCAGTTTATACATAATATGCAATCTCTAAATATTTGCATTTTATTCTGTAGCTGTACAGAAAATGGTGAGAGCAGGATCAAGCTGCAGACAGCCTTTGTTTTGTTAGCAAGAGGAGTTTTTAACAGGCTTCGTTCTCACTACATAAGCCACCCTGTGATCTTTCTTATGCATCTGTTTCCCCTTGATCTTGCTGCGTGAGTGACAGCTACTTTACACTAGCATTATCTGTCAAAATATTATTTAACTGGAATACCTTATAGAACAAGCTTTTGTTATTATTAGAAATAAAAATGCAGCGATAATTGAATCCTTTTATATTCCCTGTGTAATGCAAGGAGTAAGACATATTCACACCTAAGGGGAAAACACATCTGGATTTCCTCTTTGCCCCAAGACCGTGTGCTCTCCCTTACACTGTAACAGCTTTGATTCACTATACCTTGGAGGGAGATGAAATTTGCAGTGTATGCATATCATCTAAGGAAAACAATAGCATACATACATTTTTTTTTTTGCTATAGGAATCGCATTAAATAAATATATAGCAAGCTGCAGTGTCACAACAAGTAGATGTACAATTACGAAGACAAAATACCCCAAGGAAATCAACACAAGGCTTATTAATATCCAGGCCTGCAGAAGACAACTGTCAGACAATTGGTCAACAAGGTACATGGTATCTGTTAGATACTGACTAACCCATTATGATCTTTATGAAGTGTCCTTTTGGGGGTCTAGATCTTCAAATATGAGTTGGAAGACCCTTTTCTTTTATTAGTTGCTAAGCTCTTTATACTTTTACCATATTGCGGCAGGTTAGAAGTCTGAGCTTTATTGTCTTATGTTATTGAAAATCCAGATTCCCGCAGCCTTCTCCCTCAGGTCAAGATTTGTCTGAGAATACATTCTCATTTCTCCATGTACAAAGGCTGTCTGGAGAGAGGCAGAAAAAGATTATGACTGTAATATACTTAAATCCAATTTATTTGCCTGACTAGAAACTTCCACACTTCACAATTGCTTCCTACAGAAGATTTTGTATTTAATTCCTTCATCGCAGTAAGAAGCAGGAATGATCTTAGTCCTCCAACAGGTATATACTCGACACGCACCTGAACCAGAGGAAGCGCGGTGGAAGAGATGATGAAAATAGCAAATGGACACACTTATTTTGCATGTTCACACTTTATTTCTGCTTACGGATAATGAGTTTGAAAGGGATCTTTAAGTACCCTTTGCAGAGCTGGCATTAGGGGTCACTGGGGGGGTAAGCGGACGGTTGCGTGCCTCGCCTGCAAACGCTGCTTGATGTAGACATCACTTTGCACAGCAGCTTCACGCGCGTGGTCCTCTCGCTTTTTGCTTTGCGACAACTAGTTAGGCTGCTGGGGTCACTAACAACGCAACCATCGTGTCGCTGCTTCTATTTTAAACCTTCTTTTTCAAGCCTTCTCAAATGACGTGAGGATCTCGTGTCGGGTTTCCCGCACCCTTTCCCTAAGCAGTGGTGGCACCGAACGCTTTCCGCCTGCTTGCGGCACCGGCACAGGGAAACAGTCAGGAATGCTCTGGGCAGTCCAGGTCCTCAGCAGCATGTTTGTTTAGGAGGAAAAAAAAAAATAATTGGATTAAAAGACTTTGCAAAACGCAGCGCTTACCTTTGCACTGCAGCCCAGAGCCTCGGTTTCCCATAATGCAGCCTGGGGCCCGGGATACTTGTAGACGATGGCTAAAATGTCACAAAGAGATCGGTAAAGATGTAACGGAAACAGCTGAAGTATTAAACTGCAGCATCAGTTCCTGCTTGTCTTGGATTTTTCCACGTGGTCTGCAGTAGTGGTGGTGGCTTGTTGCTTGGGCAGGGCGATGCCAAGAAGGAGAATTTCCTCACAGTTCCCACAACCGCATTTTGGAGCGGTGTACAAAAAAAAAAATAAAACAATGTAATTTAGTGTGAATGTCAGATTTACTTTGGGGTTGATGTCACTGCCCGGCGGTGAGCTGGGCTGGAGTGATGAGGGTGACAGCCACCAACCCCGTGTAGCTTGGCAGCGGTGGTCAGCGAGGGTCGGGCAGTGCCTGCAGCCCCTCGGCAGCTCCTGGGCCATGGGGCTCCTCGGGGAGCGAGGGCTGGGCAGGGTCAGGGTACTGGGATGCTCCTGCAAGCGGGTGTGTGTGGTACCTGCACTGGTGCCCCATGGCTGGGGATGGATCAGCGGGGCTTGAGCAGAGGGGGCTTGGCCAGCGCTCACTGAGGCACTGTGATGGGACAGGGGACAACAGGGAAAGAGCCAAGTGACCCAAGAGCTGGTGGCTGTGGAGGGGCGGGAAGCTCAGAGAGGTGTGCTGGTACCAGCTGGCCGTTGAGGTGCCATGTGCCACACGCCCTGATGGTGGGATGGAGGAGCCACCTCTGCCTCATTCTAGGTTTACCCACTGTTTCAGGGCAGTACATCTCTCATGTCTGTTGTAAGACCTAAAAAGCCTAAAAAGATTGTAAATCAAGTCTGGGGCAGCTATTTAATTATGAAAATACTACAGGATATTTTTTTTTTTGAGCATTGAAAAGAAATCTCGGGTCAGTCCTTGGTTTGAAACAGAGACAAACGTAATTCTCCCAGCAAGCGCCGTGGCGCTCCTCGCTCCAGGGCAACTGGGCTGGGCCCGATAAAGGCGTTTTTCATAGCAAATCCTAAGCAAAGGGAGATTCTTCTGCAGATCACCTGTGAAATTTGGGTTGTTCCTGAACTTCTGCAACTTGTAAACTTCAACTTCAATGTGGCTTGTGCTTTCCACGAGTTTCGTCCCTTCAGCCCGTGGGCTGGAACGACTTAATTCACTTTCCTGGTTTCCCAGCGCAGGCGCTGTGCGTGGCCGCAGTGCTGGATTTTTTCATTTTCCTTCCAACCTTTGGAACAAATTCTCCTTTTCAAAGTCTTCACCCCGTGGGGCTCTAAAATCATAACAATTAATGCTGGAAAAGACTCCTGAAGCCACCTAAGCCGTCCCTCCTGCTAGGGCAGGATTGCTCAAGCATGCAAAGAAATTAATGGGGAGGGAAGGTGCGGGAAATGGGCAGGGAACTACTCCGAAGCTGAAGTTGGGTGAAAAAGTTCAAACTACTTGAAACAGCTGTTTGAAGGGGGGTGGCAGCGCTGCTCTGTCACCTTCCTGTTTGGTGGTTACTCTGGAAGCAGCTGTAATCACAAGTTTGTCCCGACTTTAACTCCTATTTCAATTCTTGCTTTTTTTTTTTTCCTTATTTTTACTTTTTCACGAAGCCTGATTTTGTAGCAACAAGGGGTAATCTAAAAGACTTACAATATTCAGTGTTTATCACCTATTTCAGAGTCGTTAAGCGGCTCTAAATGCATGTGAAATATCTTTGGCGGATTCCTTGCCTGTTAAGCAATGTGTTCTTCCTACGTTTCTAATTGCTAGCAGGAAAAATAGGAGGAATTTGTTTACCGGCTTCCTGCATAATATTCAGACATCTGGAGCTGCTAGGTCTGGATGGCATTCCTGGGGGAGAGAAGATACATCAAGGACAATTAGACAACTTGGGAACCGCAGCCTAAAGGGAATATGCCCAAACACGGCAAACAGCCCTGCCACGGTGGCTCCGGCACCGACCGAGCCCCGCCGCTCGCCCCACGCACCCAACCGCCCTCGCTTGGCTTTTCTGCCCTTCCTTCTCCTGCAGATGCAGGGTTTTCCCCCCCTTGTTCCCGTTTATCGTCTCCTTCAAAGAAGGCTGCTGGCCCTCGCTGGGCCGGTTCGCAGGGAAGGACCAGGACGGCGGCGGATGGAGCAGCCGCGGGTGTGAGCGGGGCAGAGACCCTCCGGTGGGGGATTTCGGACCTGTTGGTTTTCACCCTCCTCGGGAGCATCAGCCCCGTCCCTGTCCCTTTTTCATGTGCAAATTTTTTTCCAATGCAGGGGCGGTATCAGCAGAAAAAGTAATTTTTGTGAAACACATAATTTATGCCCGTGCCACTTACGGATTTCTAGAAGCTAGTTAGGGAGCGTAAATGTATAGCCTTTGTGTGTCCTGGCTGTGGGAGCCCTCACCACTCCTTTCTCCTGTCATGGGCTTGCAGGTACCAACTCTTGCATTTTTGTGGCTTCCTCTGGGCTTGCGCCACGCCTTGAAAATCTAGGGATCACCGCATGAAAAATGGGGAAAAGCAGTCCCGCAGGGATGCTTCCTCATCTGTGACACAGATGGGTTATTGATGATATTCTCTTTTCTTATTTAACTGCTTGAGATCATCTGAGAGAGATGGTGTGGATTGATTTAAATCAGTGAGTCAAGTAACTGCTTTTAATCATGGATTTAAATCAAAAAGTGAGAAACCTTGGTTTAAGTAATTGATTTTTTAATTTGCTTTGCATTTTTACTTTTTCAGTTTCCTAAATAAAGCTCTGTCCCCTTTGGCAATGTACTGGAACTAAAATTCTCTTTGTAACAAATAGGGTGATTTTTTTTTTTGCCAAACACTGCACAGTATCTGCTTATGTATTTTGTGAACATACTTTTATTCAAATTTTATTTTTACATAAAAACCATTTCTCTGCTTTATTCCTCTTTTGTTGCATGTGTGTTACACTTCATTGCATCCAGCTGCAGCAGGAGAGGTGACTGGAACACAGCGAAGGGACGGAGCAGCATTTTCTCTTGTAGATAGTGGTTTTTGTTAAAGGTATACCTGAGAAAAGATGCTAAAAATATATCTGGCAGTAGGATGTAAGGCTGAACTGGTCGCTGTTAGTTCTGGGAAGCCTTTTGGGGGTGCTCACATGCACCCGGCGATGGGTATTTGTGTGGGGCTGGAGGGGCTCCGTGCTGCTCCGCAGGTGCCCCCACCCCGCGCCCTTTCCTCTGCGGAATTACTAGATGTTGCCCTCTCGCTCATATACACTTTTCTGAGCAAAGGAAAGAAGCATTATTTTTAAACTCCAATTATTTTCTCAATTTCGGGGGAACTAGTAAAGCTGAAGAAAACTGTTCTGCACTTCCAGGCGGTCCAAACTCACAAGTAATTGGCGTTGAAGTTTTCTAGCACGGTGGAACCGAGCGTGTGGATTTGAGCACGTGTAAGTACCGGTGTTGGCTCTGCCGGGAGCCCGGGAAGCGAACCGCCCTGCAGAGCCTGCTGTGACAAACAGCCATGCCGACGTGGCTTCCAGAGCTGGGCACGGTCCCCCCCTGGATCCCCTTTTAGTTTTGAGCACCTGAGTGTCCTTGGTAGGGGATAGTACTCGTATTTCCTGGGCTGACAGGTTTGTACAGGTTAACAGGTTTAATAGCTTACAGTGACTTTAAGCCTCAGCCTGGGTGTTTGTACTTTCAAGTGATCCTGGCCAGCCTGAGGTGTGTATAATGTACATTTTCTAAATGTATTTCTTATCAGCTCTGGAGGAGGAATACAACCTGAATATAAATGTATTATGTAAATTGTGAGCGGAGGGTAGGCTGTACCGGCGGTGAGTTGGTGCGAGCGGCTGGAAACCCTTTCATTACCGGGCGGCAGAGCAGCGATGCTCGGCTCCACCTTTGCCACCAGACCCACCAGGAGGGGAACGTTGCAGATTTTATTCCCTCGCATGTTCTGCTGAATATTTATACGCAGCTTGTTGGAAAAAAAAAAAAATGTTGAAACTCTATGGACTTAATTCCTGGCAAGGATAGATGTGCGCTGTCGTTCCCAACTCGTAATCAGTGAGCTGCCGCTGCCTGGCTGAGGAAGCCAGCATCAAATTGAGGAAACGCAGGTGGAAAGAAAATCCAGGAAAGACAGAGGTTATGCTGCTGGGGAAGCAGGAGAGCTTCCCCACAAAATGCTCTCTCCATTCATAAATTATCCACTCGGACCACTTTCTGGTTGTTTTTCTACTTCAGGTGCCCATCTCCCACATAATTGCATATCCAGGAGGGGTGCAGCACCGCTGGCCTGGGATTTATTCATTCCTGCTAATGATGCACCGACAGCAAATTTATGTGCATTTGCTGCCTACTCACTGGCTTTACTGGTTTATTGTGTTGGGAAACATCAGCTTTTAAAAAAGAAAGGGGGACTGGGACGGCTGCAGCGGTGTGATTTCCCCGGGATGCAGGACCGGGAGCACATCGCTTCTTAGGGGCTGTCTTTCCTGCTGGCCCATGCCTGTCTGTTCCAAGCTCTGAATTTAGGGGGGGGGGGAGCAGAGAAGTGGAGACACTGCCTCGGCCCTGGTGTCTGCTTCCCTACCTGGGAGGAAGGGAACACCTCCACCGGTGCCCACCCTTGCTGGGAACCCCCTTATCAACCCATCCTGCTCCTCTCCGTGGGGTTTAGGCCCCTGAAGGAGGGCAACATGGGAAACGGCGAGTGATGGGGAGGGGAAGCACAGGGGCATTGATGACACCAAACTGGGAGGGGTGGCTGACACACCGGAAGGCTGTGCTGCCATTCAGCGTGACCTGGACAGGCTGGAGAGTTGGGCAGAGAGAAAGCTCATGAAGTTCAACAAAGGCAAGTGCAGGGTCCTGCACTTGGGGAGGAATAACCCCACGCACCAGTACAGGTTAGGGGCTGACCTGCTGGAAAGCANAGTCTCCCACTCTGGAGACGTTCCAAACCCGCCTGGACACCATCCTGTGCAACCTGCTCTAGGTGACCCTGCTCTGGCAGGGGGGTTGGACTAGATGATCTCCAGAGGTCCCTTCCAACCCCTGCCGTTCTGTGATTCTGTGACCCCTTTGTAGCACGCAGAGATTGTTAATTTATCCACCCAAGTGTTTTACTGCTATAGTTTTCCATTGAGGCATCTGCACTTCTGAGAAGGCTGGTGCCAGGATGGGTTTGGGTGGGCATCGTGGTTTTTGGGGCAATGATACAAAGGCCGTGTCAGCTCACCTGGTACCGGCTTTGACTCTGTCCTGCGGAGGTGGGGGGGTCCTGGACAGGTGGGGGGGGTGGTGGCCTTGGCATGGGGCCCCAGATGAGGGGAGACATGGAAATTTGCCTTTGAATATTCACACGAGTGAGTGGGTGGCTGAGTTATTGGTATGGTCAAATGATTACAGCTAACTGCGAGGGTCTGGGGCTCATTCAGCTCAAACCGGGGGTGCTGTGCCTTCTCCAGCCCCTCCGCTCCCTCGCCCGTGGCAGAGCTGCGGTTCCCACCCAGCAGCGGGCTGGTGCTGCCTGCTGAGCACCCGGCCGCCCAGCACTTCACCCGACGTTGAAGGAGGCCGGTGTCAGGAGCGCCCGCGCGCTGGTTTTATGAAGGGCTGATCAATATTTGAGCCTATCTTTTGTTGCAGCTGACAGCGCCCGGCAAAGGTTACACTCTGCGCTTTCCCTCTAGATAAAACAGAACATAATGTCTTCCTTGAACTCTTTTCGGAATTGCAAATCGCCCGCTCCTGGAAGTGAGATACAGCGAGACACTTGTAGGCAGCTTTGCCGGCATCAGGCAGGGCTGGTTTCCAGCAGAAACAAGACTCGCACAAACCAAGGTTCCTCCCCAGCAGTCCCAAGCCGCGGCCCCGTGGCTTCTCCTGGCCGGAGGGAAGAGGACAGAGCTCAGCGGGAACCCACCGGCTTCCTTGGGGACCCTCCGCTCCGGGCAGTCTTCGAGCTGCAGAGAGGTGGTGCTCAGGAGAAGAATTAAAACAAAGTCGAGAAAATAGAGCTGTACGTGCACAGGAGAGCCCAGGTAGCAGGGAGCAGAGCGCGATGCTCCACGAGCGGTGCTTGAGCTCCTTCCTGTGGTGGCAACGATGAGTTACTTGTTGTGTACCACCAGCCTTGCATCGGGAGGAGATGCGCCCCAGCACGCATCTGCATCTGCCCGGTGATCTTCCTTCCAGCTCCTCCGGCCTGAGAGCGGCCAGGAGAGCAGCAGCCCCGGGGTGCCGGGGCTCTGCGGGGAGAGGGGCAGCGCAGCCTGCCCGTAGCCATCTGCCCGGGGGGCTACGTGGGCTAACAGGAGCTGGGTTGCATGGCAGTGCCAACCGGTTGTGTCGTGGCAAAGCGTTTGTCCGGCCGCAGGGTCACTCTCAGTGCATTCCTTCTATGACGCTGTTTTATTACTGCAGTCGCACGTGTTTTTGTGTTTTCCCAAGCAGGAATGGTCAGACAGTTTGTATTCGGTATGTAAACATGGAGCAAGGGGAAGACAAAGTGGCATGGGTACCGCAGGCGTGCCCGGCACCAGCGAGGGGTCCGGGAAGACCCCGGCCAGCCCCAGCCCACCGCGGCGGGCGGCCAAGGCGGAACCACTGGTCCTGCCCGCTCTTCTGGCCGCATGGAAAGTGGCAGTCATTTGTAAGTCGTGCACGCAGATCTTCAAAAGAACAGGATTTGGCCCTTAATGCTCTTTTGATGTATTTTTTGTATGCAAATAAGGTTTAATTTCTGGACTTTGAACAGTTTGCAGATTAGTTTATTAGAGTGTTGTATTATTAACTTGTATACTCCTGGGGTCAGAGTGAGGCATTTGGAAACCTCAGTGAACATTATTTATATTGTTAAACAAAGTCAAGAACTTCAGACATCTGGTATTCCCCACAAAAGCAGACAATCAAAACAAAGACATATTTGCAATCATACTCAGTAGTCTTTTTATGTGAAGTAATTACTAAAATAATCTAAAGACATGGATCAGATTATTAATGAAAATTATAGCCTGCAAACTACTGTAATATACATCTCTACCTTTCATAAAACAGACGGGAAACTGTATAATGTAATGAATAGCCCTGGGGTTGTGCAACGCCAGAATTCGTACTTTGAAATCTGTTGTCTCAGCTGATGAGCTCTAAGGGGAGTATTAGCAGACCTACTGCTGATTGGGCTGGAGATGGTAATTTTGAACTCTACTCTTTCTAGCTGATGTACTGATTTTGCTCTTTTTGCACTAAAGAAACTCAGTATGAGTTATTAATGAATTCCTTTTAATATGAGCATTTATATGCATATAGCTGGGTAAAACTCAAAACAAGGTGGAAAACATCCAGGGCTAATTTGCCTGTATTAACATAGCAATGGTGAGGGGAAGCTGAGTACATGAGTACGAGCGGCCGCGGCTCCGGGCTGTCACCGTGACATCTGTGGTCCGGGCTGCGGGTTACGTTCGCCTGCGGTACGCCGCTCCGCAGAGCACAGTTGTACCTAGACCCAACTGCCAAAATTAATTGAAGTATATACGCTGATACAGCCATCCCCCAGGTCCGAATGTGGCCTCCGAACCCCCCGGGGTCTGCGTTTGGGGCTGCGCTGAGAGCAGAGGGGCGACTGCGTGGAGGTGGAAGCAAACCCTCCTGCGCTCCTGGAATGAGAACACGGCAGCCGAGCAGTGGGAATAAAATGCCACCTATTTTCTCCCCCTGATGACTATCGTGCAGTGCAGAAATGGCTCTGCCCTGACGCGCAGTCTTGGATTTTCAGCTGCTCTTTAATTCTCTTCTGAAAGTGGTGGTGAGGCTCAATCCTGTCATCCACTTCCTCTTACAACCGCCACCGACTTCAAAGGAAATCCTGCTGGCAAAATAGCTACGGAATTGTGTCAGTAGTTTATTTGCTCCCAAGATTAGATAATTAATGAAGGTAGAATATTAAAATTACATTTACATAAGGCTAAGGGTAATCTTAAAGTGTTCTATTATTTTGTAAATGACCCGAAGTTTGTAACACATTTATAATCATGAATCGGGAGACAAGTCCTTTCAAATAAGGAAGTACAATTTATAATCTCAGTTTCTTTCATTATTTATTCATACTGCTGTGGAATCGTCTGCTTTTCCAAACCTGTAAAGCCACAGAGCTTGCTTCACCTGCCGATGCTATTCTAGAAGAAAGTCAGACGAAGCTCTGCGTTTCAGCCGCTCCAAACCACATCAAGAGGTGAACTCCAAACAGCTCATTTTGCTGGGACCTACTCATTCTGAAATTCTACAGGACTTCTGCTGCTTGGCTTCCCCTTCAGGTTTAGACACGTGCTGCACCTGAATTTCCAAAGACTTAGTGATGGCAAAACCAGACATTTACCATTTTCAGCATAAAACCATGGAAAAGAGCGATCCCTAGTACCGTCCTTGTGGCAGTGCCCTGAACGATTGCTATCATAGGAACTCATTGTTTCGCTCGTTTTGAAATAAGCATCTCTCAGAGGTCAGAGTTTTATTTAAAGCCAATTGCCCGTTCCCAGGTGCAGTCGTTTTCCCACGAGGTATTTCCATCACACGTGTGGCTCGTGCACGCGTGGCCCTGGGGGGGCAGCGAGGGTCCCGTCTGTCTGCGTGGTCAGGAAATCAGGTCTTCAACCCACCAGCTATTCCAGGAGCGCTCCCTCGGCTGCTGCGCCCAAAGCGCCAATGACAAGAATCCCAAATTCCTCATCATAAGGCCTGGCACTAAAGCCGAATCACCCCACTGCTTTTCAATTTAGACAGCGACATTTTTGTCAAGAAATGGGGGAGAAAAACATTGAGCCCCTTTTCTAAAATAGCTGTCACAGCCTCTGATCCAGCAAAGAGATTTGCTTCACATAAAGACTGAGCGAGTGGCAGTTTATAAAGAGCAGGATTTTGTGACTCAGCTTTTAAGAGGACTGGAATGGCTTCAACATGATCGTCAGCAAAATTGTCAAATGGATGTAATCCTGGCAATTAAAAGCAGACAGAAAATTCTGAATGTTATTTACCAACTATTCCAAATTGTCTGTTCTCTAGTGGAATAGCATCTCTTTACTAAATAGCTCAAAATAGCTATTTCCTGTTTCTTACAAACCCTTTTTAAAATTACTCTTCTGAATTCTTTTCCTTCTCGGCTTTTGCTCAGAAGTCAGCATTTCAAAAGCTTCGCAGACTCTTTCCTTTGCGAGTGTCTGAATGACGGACTCAAACCACCTTTCACTTCCTGGGCATTTCCCAGAGAGAGGTGTGGAGTTCAGATACCTTCCTTTGATTTAAACGCTTCTTATTACGTTGATAAAAAATACCTTTGCTCAAGCCTTGACCAAAGCAGCATCCAGTGGGGCGCTGAGGAGTTGGGGCTGGATTCCCGACTCCTCTCCTTGTGGGTGCGGATGAGGGAGGGGGGGGAAGGTGGAGGCACAGGGAGGGTTTGGGCTGTGCTCTGCCTTGCGGAGAGGCTGCTGCCACCAGCGGTGTGAAACGCAATGGAATCCCCACGTTCCACTCAATTGGCGTCTTGTTTTTCCCCAGGGATGGACGAGCCTGGCTTGGGATGCAAGTGAGAAAGGAAGAGATAGCGTTGGCATCTCTCTATTAATTAAGGCCTGATTCGTAACCGCGTGTGTTTAGCCACGCAACTCCGTGGATCTGAATCTCGTGCTTGGGACGTAACTTGCAGAATCAAGGTCTTAACTATTAACATTTTGGGTGATCTTTTTTTAATAGTTTCAGTGGAGAGGGTTCTGCTGGCATTTTGTCCTTCGTAGATGTGGAAATGGAAAAGCCACTCCTGTAGCTTTCGTTCCTCCCTTTGAGCTCTCTCTCTCAAACTTTCCATCTGTTTCCTTGTTTCCTCAGATTTTATTCGCTGCTGCCCTGCAGAGTGGCTCTGAGCACGGCTGTTTTCACTTTGGAAACGTGACGATCCCATAGATGCCTTCTTCCTCTCACCCTTTATTCGTGCTTGGCCCCGGGCGGCTCGCTGGGGTGTCACATCCCGCTGGTGTGTCTGGGGATGCCCTGCAGAGACGTGGGGCAGCTGGGGACACCCTGCGGACATGCGGGGCGGCCAGGGACCACCCATAGACGTGTGGGGCAGCCGGGGGACCCCAGTGGGCGTTGGCGGTTCGCTTCAGGGCTGCAGCAGCGGTGGAAGTGCAAGAAGGCGAGAGGAGAGCATTTATACATAGTGCGAAGCTCTAGTCACTCCGTGTGTGGCTGCTTATGTGAGTGTAATGAAGAGGTGAGCGTTAATAACCTGGTTTCGGTCTGGAGGGGGAAGCGTTTCTCAGGGAGCCGGGCAGACTCTCCAGCACAGACAGGCTTGCAGAGCTTGAACAAGTTGGGCAGGGAGGGCAGTACACCGTGAGGAGTATTTGAAGGTTCCGAGAGAGGCGATTTCATTGTCGTTGCTCGTCCCGTCGCACCGCCGTGCCCACCCGGCACCGTCACTGGCCACCACGACGAGGTGGCACGAGGGCTGGCGGGCAGCGAGCCCGAGCTGAACCGGCGCCGGGAAACCTCACGCTGATTTCGCGTTGCTGGCGCCGCAGATTAGGAAAAATCTTCTTGCTTCTGCAGGTCTGTATCCGTCTGCAGCCTTCCTGAAACTTCACAGGCCTCTCACTGTGCAATTACAGGAGGATTTTAGTCTGATTATACATTAAAAACTCCCCTCTATAAAGAAATTCAAAGATCAGAGACATTTTCTTTTAAGTATTACATTGAAATTTGAACACTCCTGCTGCTTATTACAAAATGTTTCTACAAGGCACTACGAACTCTCAGCCTTTATATTTTCATTGTTAGAATTTTTTTCTTTTCTCTATTTAAACATTAAATCCCAGCATTTCACTTCTACCCACTTTTTTTTTTTTTTTTTTTTTACTGCAATGTATGTTATGGAAGTTTTAATTCCAGGTGAACAGAATGCATAGTCACAAGTCGTTGTTACGGATAGCATTAACAGGACTAAGAGAATCAAAACTAAACAAAAAATAAATGACATTTTTGTCCTTCAGATATGTGAAAATGTGAATGCAAATTCTATAGTCTTATTTTTTCTGATCCCCACTATTCTCTAATCTTATCAAGTATACATTCCCATATTCTGAGTCAGGCTGATAAAGCAGCTTGCTAGAAACAAGTTGCATGAGATTTCGCGGAGCACATTTTCCTAGAAAACCCAATTTCACAATCTTTTTCTGGTGACATATTAGCCATTCCTCAGTATATAAAATGTTCTTTGAATATTTCAACTACCATGTTCTACGCCACCACGTAGCGTAATGCAGTTGTACGGTACGTACGCTATCTTTCTTTATGGGAACTGCGGTGTGGTTTTAGGTTTAGCCTTTCAAGGCAGAGGTAAGGAATGCTCCCCAGTAAACATCTCGATTACCAGTACCTGCCTCGGTGCCACGCATCTGCACAGTTAGCGTTTGATATCGCTGTTTGTCTGTGAATGGGGGTGCCTCAAGGTTCATAAATCTGTATGCAGTAGTATGGGTTCTCTAACAGCAATTCATTTTAATTATGTGAGACATAAAAAGACCACCTACAGATGAGACAATACAGCTGTAAGATTCTCAAGGTTACTATGGGGAATACTTCATAACTGAAGTATGTTTTCCCGAAGGAATTACACTACCATTTGATTTAATTTTTAATTTTTACATTTTAATCAAAAATAGATCAAATGGTGGTGTTATCTCCTGGGAAACATACTTCAGATATGAAGCAGTCCATGTTCCTTTTAAATATGTAAAGCTGCCATTTATGTATAACTCATGAATGACACCCTGTGTTGCAAGCAAATATCACGCAGTGATTTCTATATTGTTTCTGTAACAACACTATAATCGTACACAAGTATCACTACACCCGATTCTGCAAAGCAAACGGCATTAAATGGCAGGGACTCCAGGAGCGAGTACACTTTATCTCTAGTGCTAAACACCAGCCAGCAGGTGCCGAACACGCGCCCGTTAATACCAGCAGGGACCGCATCCCGCGGGGCAGCCAAACTCCAAGCAAGGTGGTGTTTTGGTTTCTGAAAGCTGGCGTTTTTTCTTTGTGAAAATTCCCATTCAGACACACAGGTCGGGACGTAACACCGAGGAACAAAGCACAGCGTGTCCCAGCCCGGCTGTCACGGTTTGGGGACCTGACACGTGCACGGTCACGGAAGAGCAAAGCGGTGTTTTGGAGGTGGTGAGGATATATTATTTGACAGAGGGTGAGGTTCAGATCAATGAACACCTGTGTGATCTCCCCGGGATTTTTTTTTCGTTCGTTTTGTGTGTATTTAAAAAGAAAACAAGCTGGCCAATGTTTTCCTTGCTTACTTGAGATACAGCTGGGAACAACTCCGAAGACAGAGCAACGGATGGGTCTCGATGGCCCTTGACGTGGGACATTTCCTGCTGCATCCATGGATTTTACTTTCCGGTAACAGTCACGTCAGTAAAATATCTGGAAGCGCCGGGTGCTTCTCAGAGCAGTGTGTACGTTTGTGCATCCACAGTGTTTATATGCAGTTTTCCTGAATGGAAGTTTCACGTGTGATAAAATGGCAAGGTGTAACGCTTCATTTTATAATTACTGCCAGTAACCGAGGCAAAAATAGCATTATTAATGGGTGACTATTAATCCGCTAATACAGGATATCACATTGTGTTCTCAGGAACCACCGTACGGGGTTCTCGGGAGACATGCTGAGGTTTTAATATTTGTACAGTTTTCCCACCTAATTTAGACATAAACATCACTCATTTTAATCATATTATTTTCAACATGTATGTTGTATAAATTTCGTGTCTTCATGTCTGGTCACGTAGACTGCCTTTAAACCTCACATACTAAACCCAAAATTCTGGTTTTCCACCTTTTTTTGGTAGTCAAGATGACAAGTTGATGCGTAATTACCATCAAATGAATAGTTAAGCGAATGCTAGTACCACAGTCTGTAGCAACTAAACCTAGTACAAAAATTTTACATAACATAGATAATATATTTATTATTTTCATCCATATTACATTTATCCTACCCCTTTCACATTCGCTCTTGTGCTTCTTGCTGCTTCAGCCGTCAAACCAGGATTCATTCTCATCTCGCGCTTCACCTGCTCACCTTTACACAGAACGTACGTGCAATGCTAACCAGCCAAAATCCTGCTCATCTGTAACAGACTGCGTTACTTTACCCTCAATGCACACAAGAATAGGTGACAAAAGAAGAAAAAAAATGTAAGCAAAAAATTATGCCTTCCTCCTCCCTCCCGTGGGTTCAACTTTGCTGTTCCCGAGGACAACTGCTCCTTTTCCAGGACTGTCCTGCATGGCCAAGGTTAGACGTTTCCAAGGCAGACAGTTAAAACCTGTTTTCTCCAGAAAGGAATAAAACATGAGGAAGCAAGCAAGTTAAGCTGCTAATTTATTAAGCAAGTTTTGTTTTGTTTGTTGAAGGTTTTTGCAGAAACGGCAAGTTAAGGCAAGGGCTTGGAAGGGCAGCGTGGCCCCTGTACGTGGTGGAAGAGCCACGCTGTGCCTGGTGGCTCCTCAGGCGGGGGCTCACCCAGTTCCCGGGCTCCTCAGCCAGCCCGGAGAGCCGGGGGCGACGGATCCTGCTGGGACGGGGCCAGGCGCACCACCGTGGCTCCACACACAGCAGCGAGCAGCGGGTCCGGCAGGTCAAGGCCCCGACGCTCACGCCATGCACAGGCCGGAGGGTTTACGCTGGACTAAACTTCCTCTGCCCAAGGGAGCAGCCCTGGGAAAACCCGAGGTGCAGCTGGAGCGGAGGTCCCGGGGCGGGCTCCTTTGGAAAGAAACCCTTTCACGTGCACGCTACCGGCTGCAGCACCGCACAGCAAGCGGCTGTGGGTCAGGGGATCTGCCTCAAAACCACGCTGCTATGAAGCAAAATGATAATCTAAATAAAGCAATAGTCTAAGGAGACAACAACTTAGCTTCGTGAAGGTATCGACACCCACGTTTCTACTGAAATCCACAGGAACTTTGGTCTGATCCTCAGGTGTTCCAACTAGGAGAAGAAAAACAGAATCTGGAGACACAGATGGGAGAGGATCAGTTGAAAAATATTGATGTTTAACTCTCTATTAAACCAAACCAGTAGAGGAATTACTTTGTTTCAAAATAGTGATTCTGCATACGGCTCGCACATCTGGCCCAGGAGGGGGAAACACTGGGTGGGCTGCACCGCGCAACCCAAACCAAAGGTTTTATCTACCTTTATACCTCAGTGTCCGCAGAATGAAATCCAATTACTAACGGAATAACAAACCCAGCCCATTTCACACTGTAGCCAAAGTGGTGTTTAATGCTCCTGCTTTTGTAAGTAACAATTTACAAAATACAAAGTTAAAAATATTAGATTATCTCATTTTAACCTGAATTAAAAACAGACCATATGCCTATTTTACTATATACATGTAAATAAAGGATCACTCGGGTTATTCTGTGTACAAACCACAGTATTAGGAAATATAAAGAGTATACAATTTTTATCAATAAAACAAAATTTTATAGTTACACAATGTGAAGAAAAGTCTTACAAAAATAATTGTGGTTCTACTACAGATTTGACACAAATCTGCTTTAAAGAAATATTCACCTGTCCCAACCTGTACAGCATTCACCTGTACCGATCACAACAGCTTTATGATTCTGACAAATCCTGAAACAAATTACAAACACAGTACATCTATTTAAAATATAATGATTATAAACCTTCAAGATATTAAACCATTAAACTACACTTTGTTTTCATACTGGCTGATTTATAAATGCATTTCTTGCCCTATTAGAGAGCACGGAGTAAGGAATCACCTCCTAGCGGAAAGATTCACTGTAAAGTTTGTCCAGAAGCGTATGCATTCCCGTCTGGGAAAAAATCAGGGATAAGGATGATGTTTCTGAAGAGCTCCACGGCTCCCGCCCGCTGGAGAGGCCAGCTGACGCCGTGGAAGGCACTGTGACACCACGGGCACTGCCTTGCCCCGGGAAGCAGGGAACGCAAACGCCGGCTCCCCCAGCGACCAACACCAGTTAGCTCACTTTGGGACACTGTACACGGAACGTTACTGGAATGTACATCTATCCAGAATACTTTATCTATCAGCAGCAGCACTCCCAGAAACGTAAGTAAAATCTGTTCAAGTTTTTGTTAGGACTTACGGCCTCCCGCAACAAGGAACAACGTAGAAGACTAATAAAAAGGTACAGCGCAGTTACCCTTCAGCCTCCTGCCTCAAACTGCAACTCCCAAAGGTTTCTTTTTTTTTTTTAATACTCTAAGCCAACTCAAGAAAAACAGAAAGGAGGGAGCTGCTATTTTTGACAAATACTAGGGAGAGTATCCTTATACTGCACAAATTTAGTGTGAGCATACACACACTTGAATTTGAGTCATACAGGAACTACTTCTTAAATATTGATGATACCAATATTTAATAAAGAGAGAAAAGGCAAGTTTCACATTCTCCTGATAGCCACTACATTTTTTATATCAACAAACAATACCAAAATAAAAAATGCTGTTGGAAACTATTGACATTTTCATAATTTTTGTGAAATTTGATGTTCAAGGCTTAGCTATGAGGCAAGAAAGGATGCCTGCAACAAAACCTGATATAAAATACTGGTTTTGTATGTGTAAAAAGCCTTTCCATTCAATACGTGCCTCGTTTCTTGGACTCTTCCCATGCGTCTGCCTGCTACTAGTCACTAGAGCATACAGGATATTGAACTAGGTGTTCCCCATCGACCCAGTCCGGTGCTTTTGCAGTTAAATAACTAGGGACGATTATGCTGGAAATTGAAATGTCAGGGATGCAAAAATTAAAACAGTTGATCAACTCTGAAGGAATAGAAAGATACAGATGAGTTTTCATAGAAATCTTTGCTAAGGAAGAAAGGCATCACAGTTCTGTATCAAAACCCTGTTTTTTAATACTCTCTCGTTACCAATTGTGCTATGATGCAGAAGGGATGGTAACTGCCAAGCATTTTTCATTCCTTTTCTGTACTAATGTATTTTACTGACAAGACTCAGTAGAACTACGTGACAGGGGTAACTGGGGTAGGCTGAAAATGAGGGGAGTTAACTTTCCAGTAGCTAATCTATTTCTACACCCCTTTTTGGAGTTCATTCTCAAAGCAGATGAAATTGGTAGGGGAACAGAGCTGTTTTTTATTTAAATATTATTATGAATTGATCTGACATATCCTATATGGTGTTCCTGGAGAATACAAAAGGCTATAGTTAAAAAGAAACAAAAAAACCCCTACCATTTTACTCAAGTTTACTTTCTATAGCATGGCACTTAGATGTTCAAAATGTGCATTTGAATAACCTAACTAGTAATCAGTTAGACTTGATGCAAACTGCAGCATTCCATTTTTAACAGTGTAAAGGAAGTACAACAGGCCCATGTTCACGCTGCAGGTTACTGAGTAAAAAATAGGAGAAAGTTCTCCCATTTTGTTCAGCTATATAGACGCAGTACCTCCAAGGTCAATCTTGAGAGTCAGGGTGGATAGTGTAATAAAATACCTGCACAGTGTACAGTAACAATGGGAAGACTGATACAAAAAAATTCCATTAAAATCGAACACTAGTATGACTTCATCAGCCTCTGTAATGCAGCCACAAACTATGTCCAATCCTGTGATTTATGTATGATAAGATTTTACAAAAACAAGTCACGGTTACTCTAAAAGGAGAAGAATTAAAAAGAACACGGCACAAGACCTACAAGGACCATATAGAAAACCACTTGGGTCTTGCTTTTACCTGTTCTGTATCAGATTAAAATACAGTTAAGTTTAAAGCAAGCGGAAGAAATATATGCACTGGTATCTGTGAATTCTTAACATGATAAAATTTGAGTTATTTAAATGAAAAGTACCCTTTTGGTTTGATAATCCATAGACATATCCCTCGTGTTTTAAACATGATGGTGTACTTCTTTGCTCTAATACAGTCTAGCAGAAAACTGTTCCATTGTGGAGTCCAAGTCTACTTTTGATATTCTCTTCTTTGGAGACTCTAAATTTTGACCGTACGCTGTTCTACCAACATTACTTGTCATACGTTTTACTTGATGAAGCATAACAGGTTTTGAGTCATTTTGCAGTAACAGAACTTTCAGATACCTTTTAGCCTTTTACCTTCAAGCAGTTATTTCAACTTTTACAGCCATCTTTTTTCTGACTGCTATAATTGCCAGGATTTTTAAAAAACAAGGCTTGGAAAATGTAAAAATTAATTCCCCACAAAATATGATGTAGTTACCTTGGTAACAAATATGTGATTTCAGTCTTTAGAAAACATTTTGTATTATTATTTTGCACGAGTTGATAAACTCTGATATCAGTATAAGGGAATTTGCTCATCGTACTATCATTTCAAATGAACATATGTCCCTTCCTAGCTTGGACAGATACTATTGCTTGCATCAGCCTGTATTGGGAGTGGGACGATTCAAGATGAATTTCAGATCTTCAAGGCAGCAGGGACAATGCATTTTCTAAAACTGCTGTTTCTTGGAAATTTGATCTTTTAACGTATTGTACTGTTCTTGTGATTGAAGAAAATTTTGAAGCGTCTGAAAAATTTTGCACTTTGAAAGTATTTATTTTCAATGTAACTAAAATTTATATTGGCTTGGAGAACTTATTCTTTCCTAACCAAACAGTATGTATGCCAATTTAGTGGAGGTCTGTTTTATAGACTTATTTCCTCATCTATTACTTAATTGAATTCAGTATTTATATGATACTCATATATTTAGGAAGAATACCTCCTTAATAAGTCAACTCAGTGCTAACTACAATTCCACACACAATGTGGGAAGCAACCTAGAAGTCTGAAAAACCTTTGTCTAAGGATTTTTCAGCCTTATAAACCCCACTGGGAACCTAACCTTTAAAAGCCTGTCACTACATTTTTGCGACTTTGGAGCTACTATTTTAATTTAAACTGGCTACTGGCTGCTCTTAGAACAGGAGAGGCCAAATGCTGTCATGCCTGCCGGATCTGTTTTGGGTTGAACTCTGCCCAAAAGCTGAGTGGCAGCAGGGCACAGCTATCGCTCAGCAGTTCTCCAGACAGTTGAGACTGCTTTCCTTGCGAACTTTGGCAGATCACGGCAATTTCCCTCCAGTGCAGAGGATTAACACACTGCCGTTCAGTTCTGAGCTTTCAGGACCCTTCTGCCTAAACCAGAGCAGCCACTGAAGCGTCACACCCAAATAGCACAACTCTGCTATCTTAGAATCTAAAAATCTGAATGTGTTTAAAAATTATATAGCCCTATACACTGGCAAAATGTAGATGAAATTATTTGTGACAAGCCAATAAAATTATGTTGGATGACAAGTTCAAGACTTTTTAAACAGGTTTGCTCTAATATCGCAATAACTGGAAAGACAGAGTCAGGGTATCTTAACAACTTTGTGAGGACTCCACAGAGCTGAATTACTATTCATCTTTGCTTTACAGAGGGTTGTTTAAATAATACGTCTTATTCTATTAGCTATTTACCTGCCATATTCACAAACTCTGCTTGTTATAAACAAACTAGAAGTTTAGCATATAAGATACCCAAATTGGATGCATAGTTTTGATTTAAGCATAAGTTTCAATAGGGTTTTTACTGGCCTTCACAGCTGAATAGCCATCTAAAAATGAAGACATTTCCGGCCTCTCATTTCTGCCTGCATATATAGGCTGAGCTAAAACTGCAGGCCCTGTACCCATGTAAATGCAAGGACTGCTTTCCAACAGCATCAGAGAAAGTGCCCAAAAGAGACAGGAAAATCTCTTGTATCAACATGACCTTTGGCCCAGTCCCAGGTGCAGACTGGGCCAAAGGCCAGATCAACTTAACTACTCTAACATGTTAAATCAACTTTTTTTTTTTTTTTTTAACGTAGACTGAGCTACCTTAAAAGCAGAAGCATTTTTTCAAGTGTAAAAACAATGATATCGGTAATTGTGCACTGACAGAGTAACACATACAGCAAACTGCTATATGCTGAATACCACACACAAATCCACGCCGTGAGAGAAGGTACAGATATCCAGCTGTACACGGTTCACAGGTGATTCTTTAGAATTTAAAAAGAAAAGCAGTGTTGCCGATCTGCCGTCTCTCAGTTTCTAGAAGCCCAGGATATGATTGAAGTGTCCCTGAAATTACAAAAATCTCATGTCACTAAAAATTATCTCATCAAAAACTGAAGTCTTTTCCTCAATATACGTTTTCAAACTTTATTTTAAAAGAAACTGACAGTTCCACTAACAGCTTCACAATTATTCCCTTTTTTTCCTGAGAGACTTGTGGACAACTGAAAAACCTGGACAGTAAAGGGAATGTTCAGTGTAATCTGGATAAGCAGCATGACTGAGTTATGATGCTTGTTCTGCACATGAAGTTAAAATATACCCATAAAGAATATAGACAATTTTATCATCGTACTTGTATACATTATTCTATTCTACCATTAAATGTTTAAAGATTCTGAGGATAGAACAGAAATTTACTTTCTGGTTAGCAACTTTTATTTTAAACTCAAGTGTGCATTTGTTTATATTGCACTGTATTTGTTTAAAGAATATATTCTCAGTAATGTGTTTAGAACAAAAAAGGTGTTACCTCTAGTTTTCACGTAACACAGAAAAATCTCAAGAACAATGGCGTTCTCCCCGCCCCGAAATTCTACCTAGCTTCCTAGTTTAGACCACTTCTTCCTCTTCTTCTAAGTCCCTGCCTAAATAGTCAATGACACATTAGTCCAGGGAAAGCTTACAAAAAAAATGCAACTAAAGTAGTACTCTTTTCTCAAATTGTGGTTTAATACACATCTATTATTCCTTTTGAAACGTGGTAGTCATGAAATATAGAAAAAGAGGTCTAAAAGTTAAAAGAGCAAACCTAATAGTGATAATGCCTTTAAATACATGTTGAAGTTCACAGCAATTACATTAGTGACACAGAATTAAATGTGTTCAGAAAAGCTGATGTTAGTCAGGTTCCGCAAATGACTGTTAGCTCATTAAGTATTAGGATTTCTTGATGCAAAATACAATTCTGATAAGAGTACCCACAACAATGAAAAACTGTCCCAGCCCAATATGCTTTGTGTTTGACTTGTTCCAGTTTGGATGTTTTAATTTATTTGAATTTCCTTAGCATCAGTAGAATAAAACTTTCTTACAGGATTTTAACATTATTATTATGACAAAAATTACAACATTCTTTATCTTGCTATCTGTAGGCTCCTCCCTTCTGTTCATGTCAGCTGTTCTGAAGGACTTCCATGATGCATGTTAATCACTGTGACAGTCTCTGATTTCCCTGAAGTGGAATTTTAACTGTGAAGAAAGTCATCTGAGCTCTTACCAGCTTACTAGACGTTACACTCTTAGTATACGCTTATTTTAAGAATGAAGATAATTTACTAATATAATTCCTACTCAATTTATTGAAATATAACTGTATTATCTGTTATGTTACTGGCCACAAATAACTGATTATCCGAAGAGAACACAATTAACAAATCTGTATCATCAGTTCATCATCCACAGGTAGAGGGGTTACAGACGAATCATGCTGCGAATGCAAGGACACCCACCCAAGCCAGTTTACATCAGGGTGGTTATGTTAGCTCAACACCATATGAATTCAGATATACCGAAACACAATTCTGGCTGCTCTAGTGCTGTCTTTACATGGCATTATGTCCAAACTAGCAAACTCTCCTAACAGGAACCGGGAGGAAAAGAGTCTCTCCTCTCTGCAAGAGCAAGCTATCAGTGCAAAAGCAGTCATATTTTTCTTTTATCCAGATTGTTCCAGCCCCATGACTCAAATAATGGAGAACTGAACATATATGCTAACTTCAGTATTCCATTACCAAACACCGTATGTTACTCCTCAAACTCTAATTTATATTTGACACTTTGCAACACACATGGGTAAACTTTTTCCCCCACTACAGGACACATTATGGAAATCAGAATCATATTTAAAATCAGTAATATTTAAAATCACCCTGCTTTGAGCAAAGCGTTTTCCATTTCAACTCAGCAATATGAGGCTAATTTAGTAAGAAGTCTAGTGAGTAGCTGTACAAGGGCTCCAGATTTTTATAACCTTGAATATTTTTATACCTTGAGTTTCTACACTGAAAGCACAGGAGGACAGTCAAGTAGAAAAATTATTTAGTTTTGAGATTCCAGTTCTCACCGAGTAAAATTAGCAAGTTGTTTTCCTTGTTTCTTACAGCTGTAGCTGAAAAGCATTTAAAAGTGAATAGAATAGGTCATCCTTTATGACCAAACTTCAATACGTAAATGTTTGTGGTGAATGAACGAAGAGGTGAATGTTACCTTCTCAAGTTATCTGGCTTTTATCCCAAGTTCATTACTAGGCCATAGGAAAAAAAAAACCATCAGGCTAATCTGACTTAAAATAGAAATAGTGTTATTTGGAATTACGGTATTTGTACTCAGTCATAATTTTCCAAAATTAAGTGGTCACTGACATAGAAGAGTTTTATAAACTTGGATGTTGTCACTGTAGTTCTGGAATACAACAAAACTGTCTTTCTAATGTGCCAATTTGGGTTTTCATAGAATCACAGAATGGTTTAGGTTGGAAGAGCCCTTGAAGATCATCTAGTTCCAAGCCCCTGCCACAGGCAGGGACACCTCTCACTGGACCTGGTTGCTCAAAGCCCCGTCCAACCTGGCCTTGAACACTTCAAGACACCGTTTTAATCCCAAAATGTTATTTTCTTTTTTGGGTTTTAATCCCTGAGATGTTCTCCATGCCACCAAAGATGGTAAGACATCTGGAAAGTTCAACCTTGGCAATCCATGTAGGTGGTCATACTGGTTTCTATATTCCTACAGTCAGCCCTGGATCTGGTTTCTTTTTTATTTTTTAAAGATGAGCAGAAATAATTTAACACAGTAAATGTCTTTTCAGTCACACCTCCTGACTTAAGACAGCAACCTCAGTCTCAGAGCATTCAATGGAAACTTTGCCATTAATGCCATCAAATCCAAGATTTTGTTATAAACAATTAGCCTTTCTGAAGAAATGCATGGCATTCCCTCACACCTCTCCTCATTTTCCTCATTTTCGGCTACGGAATTCTGTGTCATGGTTCAAAAGGATGCAAACAGAAGTCAAGGGTAGCTCCCACACATTTAGGAAACTTCCTAAACTTTGGTTAGACAACTTGCATGAAAAATGAAACTGCAGGAATACCAAAACCTCTTTCACTATTACCAGCTATTATCTCCTGAGGGATCTGGCCTTCTGTCCAGGGGAAAAAAAAGCGTGGTTCAGATCACTGTCATCTGTTGGTGGGAGATTCTTGTGCTACTGATGCAGTATTACAGCATACTACATGGTGCGAAATTGTAGCTGTGGCTACACTAAAAAATATAGGTTTTAAACAGCTGACTTTGGATGCCAAGAGGAGCCAATTTGAATCAGCTCAGAAGTCAGCACTATTCAGCTGTCCAAATACTTGCTCTGTTTTTCAGAAAAGTCAAGTTGTCTGTGCCAAGCTCTGATTGCTACTGGTCCTTTAGCTAGCTCGTTTAAAACTAGCTCTGGTATGTCTACAGCGTAGTATTTTTAAGCTATGTCTACTCTTTGGAAAGGAAGTATCCAATTAGAGGAAAAAATAGGAGCTAGAATGGGATTCCTGAATATTTTATTATGACCCAGTAAATCAAGGCAGATATAAAAATGGGGTAGAGGAAGTTGTATGTTACTCTTTGCTTCAGTTACTTCCTAAACTCTGCTTTTTAGAGTGAATTTGAAAAATGTGTTTGCAGTCTCCATATTTTCCAACTGCTGCTGGAAACATATTAGTTTGGGCTCTGCTGGCATACCTCAGAAATGCTAAATCAATCTGCTTTCTTTTATTTACATGCTTTATTCCTGAGAAGTGTAATTGCGGTTTTTATTAACTTTATGTTTTATGGATCTAATACTTAAGAACAAGTCTATCTTTTATGTCACAGAAGAAAGGTTAATATACTTACAGATTCTCCAGCAATACATCTTGGGCAAGGCTGGGCAGTACCTCTGCTTCCATGGTTTTCAAAAATCTAATGAACAAAAACATATACAATGCCATCAAAAAGAAAAAAAAAAAAGGGCAATTTTATTATAAAATGTATTTTAAAAGTGTTCTTCTGAAAAGTAGATGTTGTTGACAGTGTAAACATACCATTGAATTTTGCTTTGTCTTTGTAGCCCAAGGACAACAGTCAGTGGAGATCTTCTGTTTAGAATCCAGCTCCATGGCGCAATCGACAAGGTGAGAATCAGCCTCATTTGGAATGGTTTCTAATGGCTTGCATGCTCGCTTCTGAAAGAATCAAAAGCAATATTTACATGTCTTCACAAGGCATAGGCTATTGAATACAGGTTTTCAGGATTTTATTGTTTACGACTGATGGGGATCTCGCATTCATTTGGAAGAACATTAAGTTAGTAAAATACAGACTCCCAGACACTAGGCCAGAACACCAAAATTTTGTATTTAACACTGCATGTCATGCTGGAGTAGCAGGGAAGTCTGCAGATCTCACGAAATGTCTCTGTGCCTCAGTTTCATAAACTGGGGATAAAATGCTAGTGGGAAAAGCATATACTTCACCCTCCATTAGTGTATAATTTAGCATGGCATTTATCAAAGGAGCGGATCAGGGGAAGTTGTGTGAAACGACTAATTACATCAAGGAAACAGAAGGAAAACCCTGAAGCCAAGTCAGACAGCTATGAAGACATATTTTGTAATGATTTTTCTATCTTTCTCTGAATACTGTCACCTTTTTACAGCTTTGCATTGCTGTATCACCAATTAACTTCCCTCAGCTCTAACCTGAGCTGTTACCTAGTACTGAATGACATTTGGGTGTCCTGTGAATCAAAGGCATCCACCTCCGGAGAAAGGGCTGGCCTGTGCAGGCATGTCTTTCTCACAGTGCTCAGCAACCCAATGCAAGATCGCCAGTGCCCAGAAATACTGCTTTACTACGCTGTGAGAACCAGGTTAGGAACTGGTAAGGTTAAGATGCAAGTCTGTGGAAGAGACCAATTGGAAACCTTAAGAAGAATATCCTTGGCCTGTGACTGCTATCCCATGCAACAGGAGGACTACCTAAATCCCAGGGGCTCCTCGAAATTGTAGCAGCAAATTAACAGAATAATGGGAAATTTCAAAACTGACAGACGCTTCAGGGTCTGACTCGGAATTCCAAAGAGATACACATGCTTTTGAAATTTTTTTCTGATGCTTTTCTGAACAAACTTTGTTTAAGGAATAACAATATTCGATCTCTTTCACAAGCATATAATTTCACAGGCAGAAGATGTGTTGCCACAGAACTAACAGACTATTGAAGCATGGAAACTAAATTTAAAATTTGAATATGTTATGCAAAAATAAAATGGATCAATACAACAGGAACCTCAGCGGAAAACAGTTGAAACAAGAACACTATCAAGGAATACAGGATATTTGGATGGGAAGAAAATCAAAAAGTGAAATATGTATTGTACTAAGAAAGTGAATAATATAATAACAAAAAGTCTGAGAAGGTCCTCTAAAGAAAGACTGCCTTCCACTGGGAAAACATTCTCTTCCCTTTGTTGCTGCAGAACTCGTCCTTTATTAAAAGGTACAGCATAGTGGTACAGCAGCGTAACTAGCAAGATGTGTGAGATGAAGGAGAAAAGGGAAAAAATGACTTACTGCCATACATCAGAAGAAATCTGGCTTATTAAAAATAAATTCAAGGTATTGTTTTTTGGGGGGGTTAAGATACTTAGCATCAGTGACAGGAATTCAGCATACAGAGCAGACAGCTGACAAACTTATCATACCAATGCCAAGACAATTTGTGGAAGTTTCTAGCAGAGGCTGGCTTCAGGGAAGAATTCACTCTCTGGAATTCTCCCTCTTAGGAAAGAATCAATACATCAATCCTGCCTGCGCCCAGAACACACGTAGCGCAGGATTCAAAGAGCCTGTGATTAATAAGGATCAACGAGTTCGCTACTCAAAAGGCAAACAAGGATGTCATCAAAATGACTACTTTTGTTAGAGAATGATCATGGTATATCCAGCCTGGAAACGTAGTTTGAGACAAGGAACAGCAAATCACATACTGTCCTACAACAGGCAGAAAACGGGTCTCTCTGCACAGAAGATATTCTGTAACTTTCTTTTCCAGCTGGAAAGTCCTGGAAAAATACATATGTTTTCACTGATGCTGAAAGGATAAAGGCCTCACAGATGCTGCTTTTCGTAAACAGTGAAACTAAATTGGTGCAAAAACTACCTACATCGAAATAACTAACCTAAATGCAATGGAAAATATTTTTAAGAAAGACTACCACTTGCTTTTTTTTTTTTTTTTTAATTTAGCGGTAAGATTTGAAAAATCTCCTACTAATTTAGTATGTTCATCACATGCAATTTCTGTTTTGTTTACCATATTTTTAAAAACCAGGCTAGCTTCTGTTTTGTGTTTCATAAACAGCTGTCCTATAGGTATAAAACAGGTCTCCATCCAGCCCAGCTTTACTTAGTTTAGTTCCATGGGATACCTTTATGGAAAGGACAATGATGGCCATGTGTAGATGCTCCCTGTTATCAGGGCCCAGGTCCCTACTGAAAGAGGTGCAGGTGGCTCAGTTTGGGAAAGCAGAAGCAATGTGAGGTCCATGCACGTCCCTGTTCTGGGAAACTTTGCTTGCAGTCCAGTCCAAATCACAACAGGCCACATGAACAGCTCTGGCCTAGAAAACCTTTATTCTTTATCGGTCTCTAAATCCAAATGCCTTTAACATCAATGAGCTCCATCCTAAAGCAAGTTTCTGAAATATATGTAAATAGCTACATCAAGGTACAAGAGGCAAAGGGAAACCGTATGTACATACATGTAACATACAGCAGGAGCTGAGGGAGAACAGAAAAAAACTGTAGGGAATCTTCCGCAGTTACAACAGCACACTGCATGATAGCAGCATCAAATAAGAGGATGATTAAGACTTCAAAACAGTTGTCTCCCCAAACCCAGGGATCAGTCTTCATTTAGTAGAGCTGAGTTCGGAGCTCCCCAGCCCGACTGCTGATGCAGTGGTAACATCTCTGCAAAGGCTGGCTACAGTGTTCATAATGACTTCAAGCCCCAGTTCTGGCAATGGCTTAAAACCCGAAAAGGACAGAATCCCAAGGAGAAGAGACAAATGTTCTGATATCAGACCTAAAACGTGCAAAACTCTGTGCAGCAACACAGCTGTACGAGTTACAAGGTAAAGCACCTTGTCTGCGCTGCCACTTGGGCCATGCTGTTAGCTAAAACCAAAAATAGAAAACAGTTGTCAACTGTTTAGCTAAATCCCTGCACCACAGTGAGCAGATACTAGAGGATGGAGAGCACAATTTAATTACCATGCATCCCTTCAGCAGTCAGAAAGGTTAAGCGTAGGTATTTCACCTTGAGTCTGTGAATGAGCATGTGACAGCAGCAGCTCAACTGTTCACTTAAATGCATTAAGCCTCGATGACTCAGTCGTAGTCTGGACCATAACAACTGCTGTGACAGAAGAAAACCCAACCTCTAATGTTTTGTCCAGGCTACACTACACAGAAAAGGTTCTCAACTGCAGTAAGAGAAGTTCTCTTTTACAAACTACTTTGCAGAGGTTGACTGATGTGTTCTGCTATCTACAGAGGCGGCGAGCGACAATTCTGAGTTGCTGTCCCAGAAGTTTGACAAGAATTTTATCCGGTCCCCAGGCATTAGTGGACAAACTGCAATTCATGAACCAGAAGAAAGCTATTATTTGCCTCTCTAACCTCAAAAACAGGAGAAAGAGAAATTCCTTCTTTCCTATGTAGCCTTGTCAGTCACAGTCAGAAAGTTCACTGAACTGACGTTCCTCCTCTTCTCTGCACATAGTGTTTCTCTGATAAATGAGGACAGCCCCTAGCCACCCAAGTTTTTGCTGAAATCACACATGAACAGGGATGATCAACTAACAGTCGTGGAAAGTGGGAACACCAGGATAAGAAAGATGGGGACAAACATTTTAGCAGGGCCAGTTGCGATAGGAAAAGGGACAATGGCTTTAAACCAAAAGAGGGGAGATTCAGACTAGGTATAAGGAAGAAATGTTTTATTCTGGGGGGTGGCAAGACACTGGCCCAGGTTGCCCAGAGAGGTGGGAGATGCCCCATCCCTAGAAACATTCATGGTCAGGTTGGACGGGGCTCTGAGCAACCTGCCCTAGTTGGAGATGTCCCTGCCCATGGCAGGGGGGTTGGACTAGGGGGCCTTTAAAGATCCCTTCCAACCCAAACCACTCTGATTCTGTGATGAGTTTTTGTCGGAACTCCTGTTAACTTTTGCAAAGTTAACAGCTTGGCACTTACTAGGATGAAAGATGCTTACAAGGTGGTGGATGAGAGACACCTTGTTGGAATGAATCCGATCGGAGAAACACACACACGTGCTTAGCCGACGTGGAAAACTATTCCAGAAGCTCAGCACGTGAATGCTAAGCACACTGTTCTTGTGAGGCACATCCTGCAGCCAGGACAGCAGAAAACAGATAGCACTAATAATGCCACCTGGTAAAAAGGGTATCAACCAAAAAAAAAAAAAACCCACCACCCCAAACAAAAAAAAAAAAGGGGGGAAAAAAAAAAAGGTTGCTTAGTGGAATTCCATGTCAAGTATAGCAGTGTGCAGGCAGCCTCCCTGTTTCTGGGCAGACCGAAAGCACTGACACGGCACTAACTCCCCCCGCGGACGGCCGCACTCCGCGGCGGAGCCACCCGCACGCAGCCCCGTTAACAGCGGGCTGGGGGGGGCAGGCCAAGGGGCACCGACAGCCCCCCCCGCCCGCTCGGCCCGCTCCGCTCCGCCCGGGGCCGCCCCGGCACTGCCGCCGCGACGCCGCCAGGGGGCACCGGCCGCCGCGCCCGGGGCCGTGAGGCGGCGGTTGGCCCCCGGGAAATGTACTAACGGCCGCCTCATG
>VYXH01005605.1:335750-345871 GCA_013397275.1 Burhinus bistriatus | reverse complement strand
CAGCCTGCGAGGCGGAACGGGGGACAGCCGGCCTCGCCGCGGGTGTCAGACGGCGGCTCCGGACTTACAGCGCAGGGGACTACCGGGCAGCGAGGTGCCGCCGAGCAGGGTCGGCGGCCCCGGTTGGCTCCGCCGTCCTCCGCGCCTGTGAGGCGAGGGTAGCTCCTAGGGAGGGGAGGGACCATCCGACGCCGTCTGGGGTGCTGGGTCATCACGGCTTTGCGTTTTGTTCGTGTTTCCTACATCGGTAGTGAAAGAATTAAAAAGCTGGGCAACAATTTCAGGCGGTCTTCGCGTATCCGGCAACCTTACATACTCTACATCCTCGCCTCGGAATGCTGCCCTGGTGCTGAATGCAGGGCAGGCTTTACTTTTCACTTGGAATTTCTTTGGGTTTTGGTGGTGTTAAAGACAACAAGAAAATATTATCCGAGACCTTTGTGTGTGCGACTTGCTGTAATTTACAGTCTAATTTTTGTGCCTCCAGGCTGCAGGAATGCCGAGACATCAAAGAACAAAACGCACGTGAAAGTACGGTGGAGGCTGCAGCAGTGTGTGGGCTGGAAACAGTTCTAAAGCTATGACACGGTAGATGGAGGGAAAAAAAAAGACACTTGCTAGGGAGGAGTGAAAAGGCTCGCTGTGTCTGTGTGCCGCCTGAAACACGCCTCGGCAAAGCCACCGTCCAACCCGGGTCTGACTGTTAACTCTGTCGGTGACCTTTTTACAAACACCAGCAACACTTTATCCGTGCAGGTCACAGCGCGATCGAGGCTGCTGCCATCAGTGATTTCAGCTTATTTTGTAATTAGATCTTTCCCAAAGAACTGAACCTCCTTTAGAGTCCCGGGAAGGATCAGAAGCCACGTGGAAATTACAAACCAAAAGGTACACGTGCCCGGCATTTCCGTGCGTTACCAAAGCCAGGGAGTAAGAAGTTCACGTCTCAGACCCGGCCGGCACTGCATGCAGACCGCACACAGAACTGAGAAGAACACCTTGGCTTGGCTCCTACTTGTTTTGCAGAAGTTGTCCTCTAAAAGAAACATCTAAATGCCATGTGACGGTGCACCAAAGAACTCTGTATTAGGGAGCAGCTGCAAATTTGAGCAGTGCCAGTGTGGTGATTTTGACTTTTAGGTTTGGGGACCTCAAAGCAGGCGCCTCAGTCTACATGCAGACATTCAGGCAAGGGACTGAGCATCACGGGGGCTTGCACTGACCTGGCGTCCTCCTGCCCCAGCTGCTGCGCAGTGTTCTACTGCCGCCCAGTGCGAGTCACCCCTCCCGTTGGGATGACAGGCCATGAGCTGGCCATCATTATTTCACATTAAGTGACAGGACAGTACCTGAGTTTCAATCCAATTTCCAGACAGAATCATTCAGAAGCTTCCAAGGATCACCTGCAAATTCCCACCGGTGACAGCAGAAGACCAAGATCGTTCACACAGGCTTGGACCTGAGAGCTGGCCGCACAAACTGCACGGCAATCCAGAAGGAGCAGATACTTGTTTCAGATTCATTCTGAAAAGATCAACAGAAGATTCTTTTCTAGAGGATGACTCCCTCCTTTAATGAAGCCCAGGTGTCTTCTGCTCCCTCGATCTCCTACCAAAAAGGGGGAAAACAAAATGCAAAGGAGGAGGTGACTGAGCAGAATTCAACAGTGCTTGTCACCCCCTGGCGCCTTATGTCCCAGATAAAATCAGAGTCCTTCATTTTCCTTTTGCTGGGTCTTGAGGCCAGCACGGGACGAGCGCCTCAGTCAGGAGGTGTAATACACCGCTTGTCTTTTCTGCTCTGCTAAAGCAAGCTGTTTTGCAGGACAGAACACGTATTGTCACGCTGTCCCTGGCATTCAATCCTTCCAGAGCTTATTCTTCACTAGGGATCCAGTTGCGCTTACAGTATATGCTCTGTCACATTCTTTGAGCCTGAGGGCATATCACAAAAAAAAAAATAATCCACAGGTTCTTTTTTTTTTTAATTTAGCATTTGACATGCCTGATAGAAAAATACCCTAAATCTGGGTAATCCAGTTTGCAGAACATTTGAAGCATAAGTCATTTCAGAGTTTGAACCAAACCCAAATCCATTCACATCAAATCAGTTTTATTTAATTATTTCAAAGCCACCTTCCAATTCCACCCCCAGAGCCTATTTATGTGTCTTGCCAGTATAGCTAGCATTGTGGACTGGCTTCCCGTTTATATTCACACATTTAGGGCAATAGGATGCACTACTAAAAACATGCATTTTCTGTCACATCCATCTAAATGTGCCAGTATATGGCAGGGGATCCTCTTCTGCAGGTGCATGGTTTGGAAATGGCAGTTCCATTAGAAAAGTCTCATCTGACATACAAACTGCGGAGTGAAGTGGTACCTGCGTGAACTGGATGAGTATCAGTTCTCTCCCTCCACGGATATTTTTCTGAACAGGAAAAAGCTTAGCTTTGTAAAGAGTATGATGCGAGCATGAAAGCTGCGAAGAACAGCCGTGCAAATCCAAAGGGGTGATCTTGTGAAGTGATTAATTTTTTATGCTGTGAAGACCGCATGGCCTGAAGTAAAAATGCAAATGCTACCATCACCAGATTTTGAGTTCAGTAATAAAGGGAGAGGATATGTGATTTACAAACCTTTTCAAGACATCTTGGGAACTAAGAGGCTAGAAACAAAAGACATGCTGATCTTTACACGAATACACCTCCAAATGCAGTGGCTTACGTTTTCAACTAGGGACGCACCTTGTCTTCTGCAGGTGAGACCTGACCAAAAAAACCCACCCTCCAGCAAAGGAATGGAGATTTATTTTGGTCATCAGAGGCAGCTTGTTGCCACCCACAGACTATCAACTATATTTGCACTTGCTAATTTCGTAGAACTTTGCCTCTTGGGACTTTTCTGACTTTTATCTGAAGAAGTGAAGTAGCAGAAGTTTTTGAGAGCGGGAGGGTCCCCTTTACACAGAACGCAATGGACATTTCAGAGGGATGGCCCATAGACTAAGCGGGGGGGAGGCGGTAGAGAAATCGGGAGTAAAGTTAAACCCGGGATTTGAGTTGCATGTTTTGGGCACTACTCCAGCCGGAGCCCCTTGTTGCTAGCTGGGTAGGAGCAAGGGGAGGAGTTCATTGCAACGCTAAACCCTATGGACCTGGCCCAACGGGACCTGGAGTGGGGACTGGAATGGGAATACCTTTAAATTGTTGCTTCTCATGATTTGAGTTGCATGTTACAGGAATTGCTATAGCAGAAATGACCTGAATCAATGGAGGAGAAGCCTTACAAGAAGCAGTGCAAGTGTAGGAGTGACCCCACTTGGTGCCCAGTGACTCCACGCAACACCCCACCTCTCCTGTCCTGAGTGACCACCAGAACACCTGGAGCCCAAAGTCAGGGACTAAATGAACTCAGTGGACATTTTGTGGATATTTTACAGGGGTGGGCCACAAACAAGGGGAATGATAGCTGTGTATTCTGTCAAACGATGGGAAGGGGGGTGGTGGTTAATGAGGATGTATTGGATAGTGTGGGACCTGAGCATGACATAAATGGTACGGAATAAGCGGTGGAGAATGTCCTGGTTTCAGCTGGCATAGAGTTAATTTTCTTACTAACAGCTGGGGTAGTGCTGTGTTTTGGATTTAGGATGAGAATAATGTTGATAACACACTAGTATTTCAGTTGTTGCTAAGCTGTCAGGGACTCTTCAGCTTCTCCTACTGGCCTGCCAACAAGAAGGCGGGGGGCACCCAAGAAGGAAGGGGACACAGCTGGGACAGCTGACCCTAACTGACCAAAGGGATGTTCCACACCATATGGCATCGTGCTCAGTATATAAAGTGGGAGGAAGAAGAAGGAAGGAGGGGACATTGGGAGTGATGGCGTTTGTCTTCCCAAGTCACCCTTACGCATGACGGTGCCCTGCTTTCCTGGGGATGGCTAAACACCCGCCTGCCGACGGGAAGCAGTGAACGAATTCCTTGTTTTGCTTTGCTCGTGCACAGCTTTTGCTTTGTTTATTAAACTGTCTTTATCTCAACCCAGGAGTTTTCTCACTTTCACACTTCAGGTTCTCTCCCCATCCCACCGGGAGGGAGTGAGCGAGCGGCTAGGTGGTGCTTATTTGCTGTCTGGGGTTAAACCACAAATAGTTTACCCTTTTTTTTTTTGCAGAGAAATTACTTTGTATCACTCCAAAATCCCATTCTTAGATTTGGTGTTCTTGTATCCCAAGAAACTGAGGACTCACAAGTCTTCTCATTCATCTCTCCATTTGCTCAATTTTTTCCCTTTCCTCCTTTAAGCTCATTTGCTAACTGTTTCCCCATGCTTTCTCTGCTGTTAACTCCATCATTTTGTGGAGTAACAGGTAATTTAAAAGGAGAATAATTTCACAGAATCATTTGGGTTGGAAGGGACCTCTTGAGATGATGTAGTCCAAGTCCCTGCTCAAGCAGGGTCCCTAGAGCAGGCTGCCCAGGACTGTGTCCAGTGGGGTTTTGAGCCTCTCTGGGCAGCCAGCTCCAGAGCTTGGCCACCCTCACAGTCAAAAACCTGTTTTCTTGTGTTCATGTTAACCTTAGTCAGTAGCTTCAGCAGTCACAAACCCGTCACACCTTCCAACCTGTTTCTCCACACACCTTGTTGAGCGCTGTTAGAGAAAGACTCGTGACTGTGGGAACTCTGCAATTACAGACATGCTCGTTCTTTTTTACATCCCTGGTCCAAAGCTAACTGATACCTTTAATTCTTCAACTGGGACCTTAATTTTACCATTTTCCTAGACAAAAATGTCAGCATTTCCATGTTCGCTGTATTTGATTCCCTGTTAAATTCCCCCTCATTTTGTTTCATTCTGTGTATACAACTCTTACTGACATTTAATCAAGAAAACTAGTGACCTGTCATAGCCTTTTCCCACTGCTATTATACTAAGACCTGGCATGTCTTAAAACGAGTTCCTGTCCTGTTTCAGAATATTTGCTCTTTGTTTTGCAGTGTTCATACTACACAATCTCTTCACCTCCCAAACCTGTACGTTCTTCCACAACAAAGTGTTTTCATTTTGTCTTGTGTCATGCATCCGAAAGTCAAAATATAATGCTGGACCACGCATCTGCTTATCACGAAAGGTTTCTTTCAGAATTCTATTATGCATTCTTACCATTGTCAGTGCCCTCTTCCTGGCTCCTACCCCCTCATTATAAGTTTTCTATGCTCACCTTCTGAATCTGTTGTTTTCACCCTTTATAATCATATCACACATTCTTATCACATCCAAGCTTTTTTTTTTTTTTTCTCATCATGTTCAAGGCTGTCCGAACCCCCTAGAATAAAAGGGGACAATAAAGTCTCCTTCCGCGAACCAACAAGAATGGCACGAGCGTGTGTGTGCACACAGGTACTGAATCTCATCTCTGCTTCAGTGAAAGCAGGCTGTCACCCTTGGATATCTCTTGCTACACGGCAAACAATTCTGCCTTGATTTACAAGGATTTTTTAAGGAGGGAGAGCACCTTATGTGTTAATCATATCATCAGTAGTCACAGTCAAGGCCCCTAAGCAAAAAAAAACCAACACTCAAAAATAAAAGTTTTATCAAGAAAAGCAATCTGTTTTAACATACATTTTAATTTGACTTTGAATGCAATCCTTTCCTTTAACCAGAGTTTTTTCTAGGATCAATCTTAATTTGTACAGTCTAGTAAATCTCACCAGTTCAGACGCCCAAGAAGCTGTTTTTGCAAGAATCAAGAAAAATATGCTATTCTTAATCACTTTGTATCAATAACATGCTAAATTAGTGTGTAGTAAGAAGTCTTTTCTAGCAAAGGACAGACTAAATTCCCAAAAGTATAGGTGATGATGTATCAGAATAGAAGAAGGATGTCATCGGAAAAAACAAGAAAAGGTGTTGCTTAGGCATATTCTAAAGGTATTAATTTTACACTGCACATGTACTAATAAATACTATTTCTGCATCACAATGTAGCTTATGTATATCCTGAATACTTAGCAACTTCCAGCTACAATAATTTCTTCCAAGTGGAATTCCAGTCTCTCTACTGTTACGTCTTCATCTAAGCACGGCTCAGGAAAATAGCATTAAGCACTTTTCTGCCACACATAAAGTCGCGGGTTCAGGGACTGGCTAGAATGAGAATGATGTTAAAACACATTGATATTTTACGGGGAATTCCCAGCTTGAATGTAACAGAATAAAACCCGTGTGTGTGAGGAATATCCGTTTCAGTACTTCAACAGGGCACTACAATACGGTAATTAGCAAATGTAAAGCCAAGACACAATTCTTTCGTGAACTGACTTGTTCGCTCAGGGCTGCAAAACATGAGTGGTACCCAGGAGTGGCCGCCCAGCCCACCGGGTGAGCTGTGTCTTCAGGTTTTCTTTCGTCCCCATGTGGGCATCGCCTCTGCAATCAAGTTCTCTGCAACCTGAGGAGAGCAGTAGATCTCCGGGCACCATGGAGGCTTGCCAGAGTAATTTGGCCCGCTGCCTGTTGTTCAATCTGGAGTCATTGAAGCCCCGGGTTTCCCTGGGACCGTGCTGCCAAATACTCCATATGGGATGCCCAGAAATATAGCCTAATGTTAGGGAGATTTAGTTCTCCTGCGTCTCAATGGGCCTATACATTTTTAACAGCAATCCTTGTTTTTACCTTCCAAATGAACCTTGAAAAGGTCTCGTGAACCTTCCTGAAGAATGAGGTTTTAAATTATGTGACATAGCTGTAGTTGACATAGGCTACAGAGGAAGACATTTATTTCCCAAAGCTACATCCGTCCTGATGTAGGGCGAGTCCTTCCCAAAGCGTAACCGTGTCACCCCGCTGGGGTCGGCAGCGCGGAGCGAGCTGTGGCCCTCCATCCCCGACCGCGCTGACCTCAGCCGCGTGCGGGCTGCGCTCTCTTCTCCTGAACGCCTTCCCAGCCAAAACGCAGCTCCGGCTGCTGAAAACGCGTCAGGCAACGGCACCAAGAACGTGGACAATAAATAATCAAACAAAAGTCAATCAGACTCTAAGGCCGCGTTTTCTTATTGCACAAATTACAGTCTTTTCCAACAATATACGCCTGTCTTTAATACAGCAGAAATGCTTAGATCAAACAGAAGGCGCATTTTGTGTGATACTAGGGAACGGAAAAGGTAAAAGAATTTACCATTAGAAAACAGATTTGTTTGCGGAATTACACACTTCAGTCTTATTAATGGCACAGCGCTGTGTCCTGTGCCACTCTACACAGACTAGTGCTTTCATTAGTCATGAAGGAGCTGCGGGAGGAGGTTATATGCGATTTGCTCGATATTCTGGATTATCTAATATGGGATTTTTTTAAAATTATCTGAAATCTAAAATAAAATTGCAAAAATCTGTGGGACTTATTTATCTAACACAAGAGTTTGGAATTTAAGCAAAATTATTTTCTTTGAAACAAACAGTTTATATGGAAAAAAATACTGTTTCTTCCTTGCTTTGTGACTGAAAGGAACAATAATTTTTAAAAGCTCTGAAACTCAGCAAAATATGGTATAAAATCCCAAATATGCTTTCTCCAAAGATTTTCTATTCTTACAGATTTCTGATTACACCGCTGATTTTGTGTCAGGTTAAAATGCCAGAGAAAAATATAGAATTAGACTTTCTTCCCTCCACTTACCCCAAATCATCTGAGAGATGTAGCAATCAGTAAATATAGCTGAAGTTCTCATACTTCTTATTGTGTCTGTGAAATCTTTTTGAATTGCTGCTTTTATCGTGACACCAGTTAAGACAAACATATAACTGTTAAGATGAACAAACTGTGATCTCACTTCATGATCCATACTCTTTGTTTAGAATTTTATTAAAATACTTCTAATTTATTCCAAAAGTTTGCTTCTAAACTGTTGTGTTCCCCGCCCCCGGTAATGTAGTCACTTAATAAGCACTGAACAGATAAAACAGCGAAGAAGACTTTATCAAAATTTTCAGATACATGCTCCACTTGCTGCTTTTCAAAAGTAATCAAAAAACAACCGTATTGTTGAATGAGGATGATTTAGGGTGGTCTGAGAACAAGCTTAAAGTTGAATCTATTTTTAGTAACTCTACTCTGGTGTCACACGCTGACTTCAGGTCTTTCCCTGGAGTGGCTGTTTGTACAACGTGGTAGCAATGTACTTTAGGTCAACTAGAATTTATTTAATAGAAAGCATGTAGTTTTACATCTTACTTTTTGTTTTCTTCAAAAGTATTTACGTGCTTTTGTTTTCTTAGAAATATTCTTTGAGAAAAGACAGTACTCAATGGAGTTATTAGTATTTTATTTTGGATTAATTTCTGTTGTGCTTTTTGAGATTTCAGATAAAATATTGTTCATTAATGTGTCAAAAATGTACATTAAATTTGTAAGAACAGTGAGCATTCTTCGGGATCCTTTATGACCATCTTTTTAACCGCACAGAGATAAGGCAGTATTTTGGATTAAACTTTTTTCTCTTTCTGCATCAAAAGTACATCAGTATTATTAGACAAAACAAAATAAAATATTCACTCTTCTTATCCTGTTCCATTTCTTCACAATGTGATTCCCCATCACCAGGGGTAATCCTGGTTCCAGTGGCATGAATTGTAACAGTTGCATATTTATGGGCATTGAGCTTGAGAAGTGAAAATCTAATTTCAGGTTGACATTATATCGGATTCTTTTCAATAGACTACCTTGGCAAATATGAAAGGAAATGGTAATATGTTGGTCCTGAAGAGCAACCTGATATGAATGGTAAGAACTACAACTAATCTGCCCTATTGTACCTTTTGTAAGAGTTTAGTTTCAATGACCGGCGATTACTTTATGGTGTGAGCGTTCCCATGTCACGGTCCTTGGAAAAATGACTGCCTCACCGCTGCTTTTGAAGCAGAAGATTACGTCGCAGAAGAGAGTGTGCTGCCGGCCCAGTCCATGCACAGAGACTCAAGGACTTGGGTGCCGGCCTTTGGGTTCTCTTACATCCACAGTAGTCTTTTTTTTCCAGCTTTATGTGCTAATACATTACGTTTTATATTCTATAAACTTCTGGGTTCCCTGATTATGTAACTTAGATTGGATTGGAATCTTTATGCCTTTTCTTCACTAGAAACAAAAGCTGCATTATTTTGGTAACAGGAATGTTAACAAGCAGTAATTTTTGAGCGGTGAAGATAACCCTGAGATCTTGTTTGAATTGGTAGATTCTACAAAAAACTAACAAAATTATTCAAGATATGGATTTTCTAGATGACATCAAATCCTTTTATGGATATTTTCATGCAGAATTAAAGTGGTCTTAGTTTGGTAATTGTATCATGAACAGGAATCTTTTATGAGAGTAATCTTTATGTTTAGCTAGAACACTGGCTAAGCTTTTTTATTCCAGTTAAAAAGAAAACTCAAGACACGCAAAATACAGGACACAAACGATAAAGCAGCCCGAGGTTTTGCTTTCAGCTGCTGTTACCAGGAGTAGATTATGGCCATGCAGGGCAACTAACACCTGCAGCGAGGTGTGGATGAGGAAACACCGGCCCCATGAACAAAACGCCTTCATTACTGTATACAAGCGTATTCTCTTCAGATTTACGTTCCCGAATGTCTCGGTGGCACCGCAGGCTGCGAAGGGACAGGGAAGCGGCACCCACAAATCACAGCCTGCAGAATACCCTCCTTTCAGCGGGCTGAACATCCACCAGACGGAATAAAACCGCAGAGCGAGTCCCTGCCCGCCGCGTCCCCCGCTGACCGAGACCCACCGGCCCCCGCGGCGACTGACCCGGCCTGCCCCAAGATGGCCGCCGCCACCCCGCCGGGCCCCACCCGCCACGGCGCCTGCGCGGGCGGACGGCGCATGCGCCGCGGGCGCGTCCCCCTGTGGCGCATGCGCGGGCCCGCCCCCACGTGACCCGCCGTCCCTCCCTCTTCCCGCGGCGGCGGCGGCGGTCAGGCTATGGCGGCGGGGGAGGTGGCGGCGGCGGGCTCCGCCGAGCAGTTCCAGCAGCTGCTGCAGCAGAAGGACGGGTGAGGCGGGGCACCGGCGGGAATAGGGGCCGGGCTGCGGTCTGCCGGGCGCTGGGGG